>QLOY01006271.1:0-18965 GCA_003313965.1 Megacollybia marginata
AAGTCATAAACCGTAGGACAAGTCCCGAGTCGCACCGCGATCGAACCTAAATCCGGTCCGATACTTGAAAACCGAATACACTTGGAATGAATCGCAACAGCCAACTCCGGGGACGATGTCGGGTATGCGCCGTAAGCTCCCTCCAGGTCGTCAGGTCGAGAAGAGCAACGGATCTTTTCGAGTACCTGCATTAGCTCACCCTGCACTCTCTCCCGGTTGATGTCCATCTGTGCATTCAAACTTTCAAATCGCGCAGATTGAAACCTTTTGGTAAATTCTATACCGCCCGCCAAAGACGCGTCATCCCGGTCTGGTCGCCAGAATCGTTCCTGTATGGGAAAAAGGTTCCAGAATCGCTGCAGCCTATGATTAAGTTGGTGAATGACATCTGAGACCTCCCCAAGCCCTGAAGTGGGATCCTGAACACCAAGACAAAGTAACGGGCCCATTTGAATCATTTCATCCCACTGTGTCGCAATGAAATGGAGTGACTGTTCCCATATACGGCCGAGGCTGGCATAATGAGGATCACCATATGCTCTAGCCTCTTTTTCGGCAACCGACGATGCAGCCCGCATAGCGGATTCCAACCTCGCCTTCGCTTGTCCTTGTTCGGCAACTAGACGCTTGCGCATCTTGACTACGCACTCATCCATGAATTTATCCACAAATGAGGTATCATCCCAAGCATTTGCTATATCCCGATTGCACTTTCCATGCTTCTCGTACAGGATACTTTCCAACACAAGCGAGTTGGCGAGTAACGCAACCTCTCTTTTTAGCTGCTCTCCAAGTAGCTGAAAGTCAAGTTCATCCAATTCCCGCTTGGCGTTTGGACTGGCGGGGTCTGCGAGAGCATAAACACAGTCGTTACGAGCATTTTGTCGGATGGCTTGCATACTATGTACGATCCATTGTCCCAGATTGTCAACGAACTTTGCTTTCAGATGGTGCTCGTAGCCTTGAAGGAGGTACTGGTCATCGCCTGAGCTTAGTGAAGGAAGGGGATACAGTGGTAAAGTAGTATGGGACCTGGATATAGTGGAATCATCGCCATCAGACTCGTTTGCAAAACTCCATGACTGAGTCAAAGACTCATAGATACCACCAGAATTGGCGAGTTCACCGGGAGAGAGTAGAGGTCGGAGTTTGAATACTGTCTGCGCCACGATAGGGATTGATGATGCTATAAGGTGATAGCGATGAAGCGACTGCACTAGGACGGTGTAATGTTGAGCCATGCGGCGAAAGAAGAGACTCCGCCTACGTGGGTGGTTGTCATTCAGTTCCACTTCAAGAGTGGCCAACATCTCCCGGGTATCTGGGTCGGTATGAGGAGAAGCGTCATAAAGTGTGAGACCACATGTCCTATCCGCATCCCGAAAGACCGTCAAAGCAGTTCGTTTGTCCCAGTCCACTGCGGTCATAAATAGCACCTTCTGCCCACGCTTTCTGTCACCGGTAAGAGTGAAGTACAACGAGATGTGTTCAGTGGTGGAGAATTCGCCTAGGGGCCCTGTGTACGATGTAATGTTCTCCAAAAACGTACGTTCTGGGGTGAGAGGAAGAACCCGCCTGCTCTTCAGAATATCTACGTCTTGATCGGTGGTGACGAGAGGGGGCAGATCGTCGAGGGTTATCTTCACTGTGATGTCTGTCAACTCGTCGAATTTAGGATTCAACGCCCAGATGAGTATTCTGAGGAGTGAAAGGGTACATTCTAAGCCAAGCCAAAGAAGAGGGCCATTGGTTTGACGGCAGGACTGAACAAGCATGAAACACCCGATATAGCCAGCAATGGACGCCGGGAGAGATAGGAAGAGGAATAATTGGGCACAGCGAAGAAGAATCCAATTGAAAGTCGGTGTTGTGGAATGTCGCTTGTGTTCTTGTGCAAGCTGATGAAGCACCTCCTTAGCTCCCCCCATTTCATCTAGTATGTCCTGGGGGTCAGACGTCATGGATATTGTATGCTCAGCGACCGTTGGAGTGCCTTCCGGACGCGGAGTCGGCGGAAGATGAAAGACCTGTGATACGGGGATTGGATCATTGCAGGAAAGTCCTGAGGGAGTAGCAGATGATGCGCGAGTGCTCACATCAGCTCCAGATACATCTGACGAATGGGAAATAGGAACTGCCGAATGGACTTCGGCTTCCTTTGCCACGATTGGATGCTGGTGATGACCCACCGATTGGGATAGCAAATACTCTCCCAGTCCCCAAAGACATTCCTCGGCGGGAGCATTGGGGGTCCACCGGAAACTTGCCTCGCCTTCTGAGGCGGAATGTTCACTCAACTTTCTAAAGCTATCGCCAAACCGATTGTCCATTACCATGAATGAAATACGGCTTTTCATGATAGTCAAGATGCGTTGTTGAATGATAAATTGAGACAACACGGCGGTGAGAAGGCCACCCATACTACGAAGGAAGGGATAGACCCATGGGGCCGAAGGAGAATGAGGGCCGTCGATATATGTGATCAGACCAACATATGGAGTAACACTGACGATGGCGGCCAGCAGCGAGAAGCAAATGAGCCCGATGTTCCATTCTCGCGCTCGCCACTCAATCGTTAGTTTTTCAGGATGGTCAATGTGCTTGTTTTTGAGAAGGGCTGTCAACCGAGTCTCTGCCAAATAGCGATTCCCGTCCATTCCAATCATGGGTGAAACTTTACCAATGGGTTCAACACCTGCGTGAGCTAGTATCCTGGCGCCGCAAACAAATCGTCTAAGTCTACGGAAGGAGATTTTTGGGAGTGGGGTAAACGTGATGGATGGGACGGGCAGACTTCGAACAAAGACGGTGCTCGCTGCAAGCACTGAAGTCCCCGCTTTGACAATTCCAAGGCTGCCAAAGATGGACAATGGCGCAACTGCAGCATACATATATCCCGCCTCAAGAGCCGAGCCGACATGTTTTTCGACCTGCTCGGTACCCAGGAGAGGAAGAAGGGAGGAAATGTCCTGAATGCCAGATGTAACTGTACCGGTAAATGAGGCCATTGCTTCTATGAAGGAAGTTCATTTGTGGGAGATGCGTTAATATGAAAAAGAAAACGTACCTATCTGCGAGCTCTATCTCAAAGAGAATACGCGGTATTGGTACGGGTGGTACCAATCACCCCAAACCGACAATCGGAATTTGATGTGGAACCCAAGGCCCAAACCTACACAACCTAGAGGCAAGGTTGCAAGAGGGAAGGAAAGGTGGGTTCCAACTCTGAAGATCGCGAACCAACTGGTTGACGGAATGTTACCACATTTGGCCGAACGAATATCTGCGAACGCGATTCTACGCAATTACACCATGCAACACACGACGTGGGGGAAACGCTTGGCAGCATTACAATAAAGGCAGTTGTTCAAGAAGTTCGTGCTGATTGTAGCATCGACGTCTTGGCGTTTAGGCGCTCGGATCGGTCCGAAACTTGGTTCTCAAGTTCTTAGCCCACTGGAAACCAGATAGTTGGTTGAAACGCAACAGCTGGAATTAATCGTGAATTAAATCTATACCAAGAGAGCTAGCATAACCTTGTGCATAGCATCCACTTTGGGACATATGTAGTTGGCTCGAATACCTCAGATCAGAGCCAGCCTGAGGGAAACCGTGTACATTCATCGGGAGACTCGCGGTTGAACCCGAGGGTAGCCTTGTAGAACCACGTCTGTTCCTGATTATTTTTCCAAGGGGCGAGGCGATATCTAAAATTTTGCTGCATCATGAGACCTCGGATTCGCTGCTTGATGTCAACCCGAGCCCGCAGAAGAGCGTAGACATTCCTCGGAACAGGTTGAACGTCTTCAGAGTGAGCCTGCTGATAAACTTGCACGGCCAGATACATTTTGACTGCCCGAGGCTGCACGAGGAGCGGAAGGCCGGTTCGATAGCACGTGACATCCCACTCCTCGGTCCAACTCTATGATATGTCCACGCACTGCCCTCATATTCTCTTCGCGGTCTGTTTCCATTGTCACTTTGGATAGTGTATCATCCCCGTGACCGAGTAAGATGCGTCGAGCACGAGTACTAACACCTTCAGCTGAGGTGGTTCATCGCATTGTGCAAGAGTTTTGGTGCAATGTCTACTTTCCACATCGCTGGCTTTGCATATTTTGAAGTTGCTGAAAGTTCGCTTCCGATAGCTTACTGGTTCGCTACTCGGGACTAATAACCAGCTTCTTGATCCCCGCCCCGTCGAGACAAAGCGTTACTGGTTTCACGGAAACGTGAATCTTTGAAACCTTACATCATTGGGAATCTTCATACTTCTCACACATTAGCATGCACTTCGATCGACTTCACAGAATCTCATTCGCTTAACTCCTCTCTCGTAGCCCTTTTAGCCAAATGAAGCTATGATAGTGACGAAGCTGGCTCACGAAAGACCATATTTGCCTAGTGTGTGCTACAGGTCGTTACGGCCGAACGCGGAACAGTGGGCCTCAGGCCTTAGGCCACAGGTCGTGTCGTTCATAATTACACCGCTGAACGCAGCCTGCTCTTGACAAATTGCTTCAAAGCCTCAAGGCCTCAAGGCTACATCGTTCCGTGATTCCCACCATATCTTTCATTGTGGCCCCCTGCAGCTCTTCTTATAATCTTTCCAGTAGGCCAGCCATGTTAAGCTGCGCCTTTTCTTCCACCTCAGTTACTCTGATGAGCACCAAACCTGAAGATCGTTCATCGCGTACGGCGCAGAGTCATCACAGCGGTGAGAGGGTAGACGGTGATCTCGAATTAGGAGAGGCTCAGCATGACGTGCAGCTCGGATGTATGTTCATTGACGGCTATCGTTTACATTTTGAACTCTGACTTGCATCAAGATAAGCTCCCCGCACTGGTAGAGTCTATGAAGCAAAGCTGGCAGTCAACGTGCGAGAGTGCTGCGGTGGTCGTAAGAATCCCCTTTGTGTCAATCTCTTTTCCTCACTGCTACCGTTAGTCTAGTCTCTCTGCAGCCACAGCTTCTCAGCTACTGGGAAATGTTCAGGCTTCCATAGGACATGTGGATCCAGTTTTGGCAAATCTTGTATTGTTCGCTTCTTATGCGTGTATCCTTTTCAACGCCAGTGCCACAATTTCGTCTCTCTTGTTGATCGACACATTGGGGGATCTTCCTTTGCTTAGTTCTCGACGAATGCCTGAAGGCGAATATGTACCGTGGGGGAATGTACTAAGGAGGTTTGGTGCCGATCGGTCATGGAATTGGATAGTCATCCACTGTAAGCAGCGGCGCTTATGTAACATCATGGATATCAAGCTGATGCATCATACAGGGCTTTCATCACTTCTTCTTGGCATATTTTGCTTGTTTGCTCAAGTACTTATCTATGTCTGGATTCAATCGCCTGAAACTGTCAGGTTCGCTGTAACAATCGCCGGAGTATATTCATTTCTGCCGATTCTTCTCTTCTTTCCATACAAGATGTATACACGGAGAAATCGTGTCACTAGACAAACGATAGAACCATGCCATAAATCACTGTAATGTATGATTAGACTGGTGTAGCATACGGCGACTATTATCTAATTCAAGCTTTGTCAAAAATCTCCAACACCAATTCTAAGCCATCTCTGCCTTCGAGAACGCTTTCTACAGTTGAACTAAACGGATGTATAATGTTCGCAACCTTGAAGTGCGACTTCGTCATGAGACGAGTCTGTGATTCACTGAGGCGCAATGATTCTTTCCAGAGCAAAGCGCCGAGTGTGGTTTGAGGTGGGACAGAATCTGCAACATATTCTCAGTAAAGGTCTGAAACCCGCAGCGATCGACATACATCTTACTGGGGCATTCTCACTGCCGTGGCTATTCTGGAGATCGATCACTGTGACGTTGACGGAGACGAGAGATTCGGATTTGACGTCGGCGTGAGGCTATGGGAACTCGTTAGGATAAAATTAAAAAAAGAACCTGCATTTACCTTCTGTCGTTTGCGAAATTCTGACATATGTAATTCATCTCTGGCTCGAGCTTGCAGAATCCTATCTTCCCAGTCTTTCCATACCATCTGCAACTTCGAGTAGTCAATTGAACAGTCGTTCTAATAACTGCGATACACTCACCTGATACGAGATGAAGCATTCTTTGATCTTCGACTCTGCATCGGTAAAAGTCTGGTCGACTGCCGCTTTCTCCTCGGATGTCAACTCTACCATCAAGCTCGATACTCTAGTTCTGGCTTCCGTCAGAGCTGCATTTGTTTGATCGATGGCCCTACAGAATGCGGATGTTAAGGCGGTTATTTCAGATACAGTCAACCCACTTTTCAAATAGATCAACAGCCGAGGGTGTTCTATTAGAAGCAACGTTGAAGTGTTCGTGAAGACGATGACACGCAGAGACAAGTTCAATGCTCTGACGAAGGTATGGGCGCCTGATACTGGCAACAAGCTTTCTAAGTTCATGAAAACTTTGCGGAAGTTCGGCTCCGCCAATTTTCTAGGCAATTTTAGCATGATTAGGTTAGGGGTGTCTACTGACCAGCAACAAATCCTTGAATTCCTCCCATCTGGTATTGATTTTTTCCATGCCGGCGTCAGATGTGCTGAGTAAATGCTTAGAAATAGCAGTCAAGACTCTGTTTCGTAGCATGAATTCGTCAAAGAGTGATATGAAGAGACTCACGCTTGAGCAGCTTTCCAGACTGTGACATCTTTCAAGTAAGCTTGGAGTTGTGGGTCCGAGTCTTTATTGGTTGCGACGTTCATTATGCCTGTGATGGCAATGGCACATCGGATACTCATGACAATGCAATCCTGAAAGAGGTATCAGGAGTGGCGTCAGGTAGGGAGTAGTGTTACATCAGATGAATCATCTTGAGCGATTTTGTCACGGATGACAGCAAGAGAATCTATAACACTTGAGACCAGTCGATGTCTTTTGGCTCGTGTGCTGAGGCTGATGAACGGATGCTTGCTGATTATTCCGTGGAAGGTCTGTAAGTAAATCAAATTATCATGTTTTTGTACGGCAGCTGTATCAAGGATTTGTCCCTGCAAATCATCGGCATCATTGACACATTATGCAAGTTAAAAAAGCGCCAACCGTCTGACTCATAAGGAGTGATAGAGCTTCGTGTAATGCATCCCGGTTCGTCTTCCAGGAGTCTACGAAGTCAAGGAAGCTTTTGACAGTTGTCGCCGATGAATCAGGGACATATTGATCCAATTCTTTCTCTGCAATCAAGGAGAACTTCAACAATGCCCTACATTAAATGCATCAGGAAATGCCAACATTTGTATCCAAAAAGAGCAAACCGACCCTTCCAATGGGTCAATCAAGCCCGTATATTCATCATAGCTTTCCCACTTTGCTTCAGTCTCTACTTGAGCGATGAGGTCATTGATTCTCTGCCAAGTGTCGCGAGCACTGGACAGAAAGAGGTATGACGATTGAGTGTTCCTCTGGTACGAAGTAGAGCAGACATGATATCCAACCACTTTCACGAGGGAGCCAATGAGCTCTGTCGCCTCGTACACCTTGGCGTTGGGTTTTAGATTTGTGAGTGTATCGAAAATATCGAAAGACTCTGAGGCATCCATGTCCAAGACCTCAGGTAGGTGCGACTACACGCAGCGAAAGGTGCTGGTGTCTTTATATTCCTTCAGACGCCGCAGTATACCAAACATCGATCTCCATCTTTTCAGTTGCAAATGCCAAAGAGAGAATTTCAGTTGGTCAGATTCAACGTGTCGGCGCAGGTCAGCGCATGTCATGGAACGTTGTTTGCATGTTGTTGCCAGAAGATCAAGCAAGTTGCAGGGCAAAGGGCATACAATATATTAGCGAAGTTGATACGAATCTGGAGCTGTTAGTTCCGGATTCGCGACGGTTGATCGGAAGACTCAATGGAGTCTCGTGACCTGCACTACCCACTGTCGCACAATGACATTAGCATTATCCTGACTGGTCTTCAACGAAGCTCGCTGAAGTCTGCACGAGAAATAGGGAATAAATTAGTGCGTTTCCTCTTTGATCATATGTATCATGATGTCAGTTGAGTATCCAGCTGCTGGAGTCGTCGACCTCTACGTATCTGGATCTTGTACGCTCTCCGGCTTGAGCTCTTCACACCGCGGCAGAGTCAGGTGCCGCCAGCGTGGCGGACCCACCAGGCGAAATTCCGCTACTTTGTTATTGTGATGGAATATGGTTAGCTCGGCGTTTCGCTATTCCTCCCAGTTGATTCTAGTCGACTTAAATGGTGTTAGGCCTGCTTGGTGGACTCTTGTGCTACGTGGTCAAGATAAATCGAGACTACTTCTCCCAAACAACGACACTTGTCAAATATTGCAGGGAACTGCACGATGCATTGTCTCTTAGCCCTCAAACTGAAGTGGATGAGTACTGCCTCTGTTTAGTGATCTTCTTCTCCTTACAACTATTCCACAGGATTCTTGTTGTAGCTGAAGATGCTTTGAAGGCAGCAGGAAAACGCCCGCGGGACAAGCACATCCCAGGTAGTCATGTGGAGGATTGTAGTTGCCCGGATTGCTCTTTTGAGGTCGCATTCGCCTGTATTCGCCTCGCGATCTCCAAGCACACCGATCTCTTCGATGCTAAACCTCTCGAAAAAGAACTTACAGTCGCAAAATCGCGCGATAAATCTGATTCAAGTCGTCTCGCGTCTGTAAAGGTAGTCCTCGAACATGAGCGTAGGAAGGTGGGATACTTTTTGGTTTACTTAATGTCTATAAAAATTCAGTCCAAAGGTCCATCAAGCAAGACGGTGTACGCTGCCTTCGAGATTCAGAAGAGACATGAAAATGTCCTTTTCCGTTGCGGAACTATCGTGTGTACGTCTAACGCCAACCTGTTGCAATGCAATGCTCAATACTACCATCAGCTCCCGTCCGATGCAAGTCTTCTGATTCATTTCACGCACTCCTTTGGATGCTTTATCGTCGTGGGGGCAGGTCCTCGCTCCGTGCCAACACACATTTTTACCGACTACAAACGTCCCTTCTTGAAAAGCCTGGCAGCAGTATCGCACCTTTGGATATGTCATTAAGTCTGCGAGATGTACAAAGTCATTTCAAGGACGAAGGTGGTATAGACAATCCAATCCGTATTCAAGTGCTTCAAGATAGAGAAGCGCAGAGCCATCTGTGGGTGAAACATCAAGCTACAGAGTTTTCGCCGGAACTGCCGTTACTACATTTTGGAAATCTTTGGAAACTTGAAAGATACCCAACCTCCTTGATATTGAAAGGTATTTTTCAACGTCTACGGCCGCGTCTCTGATTTTCCATCAGACATTACGGGCTATCTTTGGAATGCTACTCTGAGTCCGCCTATTATATCATTCACAGACCATCAGTACTACGAAAAGTGGGCCAGATTCCTACCTGAAATGCTGAAATCAAAAGAGCTGGACCATGTTTTTTGGTTACCGCCCATTGAGAACGTTGATCCCTTCCAACCTCTATTCTCCGATACGGATACAGACTGGGACTCAGATGATGCGGCGGCAGCTTCCTCGCAGGCGACTCTAGTTGAGCTACCAGAATCCCCTGTCTCCGGCGATGTAGCGAAAAAACAGCTAGCTACCTTTGTGCTACCTGCGGATGCCCCTCTAAATACAATCGAAATACCCGTGGCCATAATGCCCTCTGTTGCAGCTACCTTCTCCGTGGTATCTTGCTTGCAAAAGGAAATGTCAATCGATCCTCAGAACACAGACTCAAATCCGTTTGAAGTACATCCAGAAAATTCATGTTATTTTTCTCATCAATGTCATAGACTAAGGAGATGTCATTGGATCCTCAGAACACAGACTCAAATCCGTTTGAAGTACGTCCAGAAAATTCATGTTACTTTTCTCATCAATGTCATAGACTGTCACCGAAGACACTACGCCCAATCCAGCTGCTCTAGTTATGGCCAACAAGGTACGTGGGGTTCTCATATCTTATATGAGGAAGGTTGATTTTGTTCTGATAGCTATCGAAGAGCATTGAGAGTTTGGTATGTGACAGTGTCCTGGAAGAACGTTGATGGCCTGATTCTGATTCTCTTAGTCGGATTCGATAGATACTGGATCTGTCGTTATACAGCAAAGAAACCCACTGACAGCCACTGGCGTTTCAGCCAAATACAATCTTGCTGTTGGTTCAGAGACCAAGCTTATCCAATTCGTCCCTGATCCAATAGAGGAGACTTACCAGAAAATGGAAACAGGACAACGTGGTAAAAAGGTGAGTAAAGGAGGCTGGTCGACATCCCACTAAATATTTCTAGTCTTGGCTGCACCAAGGAATTCAATGGGTCACAAGCAAATTAAAGCGCTAAAGTAGAGTAGAATCCGTAACATGTCAGCCGACTACATATTTACAATAAGCATATGTATGATGTGGTTCCCTGTTTCCTAAATGTCTGATTGTACAATTACCATCGTCGACAAACACCTAATGTGACGAAAGTCGGCAGAACAATGAAGACCGAAAAACATAACAAAAGGACACGGAGGACGAGTGCTTCCTGCAACCAGATGTAAAGAACGAATGCAGATATCAAGGAGTAAATTCCAGCATTGAATGAAACAAGCCCTGTGCATAACATGTCAGTACCTCGCTGGAAGTTGGGGTGCGAATACGCTCACAGTGGAAAATCAGCCATCTCCAAGCTCGGCCAAGTCCATAGAGTTGTAACAAAGAATTAGTATATGGCGTATAACCCCGAGTAGGAGGATCGGCTTTCTTTTGGGAAGCAAAAAGTGCCATGTCGCTGAGGCGATCCGTTAGAACGAAGGATGCTACGGTAGCTCCAATGTTAAAGAGGATTGCCGAGTAGATCAAGGCCATGAGGGCAGATGTCGATGGTGTGTCGCCTAATCGTTCGACTGAACTCTTCACGAGGTTGAGGAATTGTGATGCTACAATGACAAGGAGTGCAGACTGGAAATACCATTGAGCGATCCGTCTCTCATAAGCAAAGTGGTACGTGCCATGGTCGTAGCGCTGGAAAGAGATCTTTGCCAGCTGGTGTTCAGGGCGGAGATAAGAGGAGGGAGCGTGACTACACATGCATAAGACGGGAATGAGAGTCCATCAAGAAGCTTACAATCTATGCGAACATCTTCCTGTGCAGCCAGAGGACTCCGTGCACTGCCCAAAGAACTGCGGTGGGTGGCGTTGCTCACCAAATGAGGTCGGACACCAGGTGGACCCTGATTTGCCTGAATGGCCATACCGATTGGGGCATTCAAGTTCATTGAATCAGACTCAAGTTTGTTATTGACTATAAAGACTTCGTATGAATTTTGGAGAGTTCGGGAGAGTTCGGGAGACGTACGCACCTCCCTCATGATACTTGGAGTCCATCGTAGAGATGGGTAGTATGCTGAATGGAACGATACCAAGTTGCGACATTTAACCAAGTGGGTTCGAAGCACGAAGCCGCTATTTCAATGGCAATGAAATGGCCGGAGCTCGGACGCGCACACGTGGAAACAGCATGGAATTCTCATAGATGGTCCGCGTCAAAAGCCAGAATGGAAGAGTCAATAGCACACTGACAACGCCTAGTAGGCACATAGTCAATATAATTCATGGCAGAACAGCCTCTCGTGCATGCAGAGTCCGAGAGCTATAGGACCTTGAAACTATATCGGAGGGCCGCTACCCGCGGAGGCCGACGTCTCCATATCAGTCGAGGGAGGTCGAGGGCACTGTAAGGCAGCAGAATTCTCAGAATGCCCAGTACGTGAGGGTAATGATGACGGTGAGTGAGTCACCAATGCCGGCAGTGAGGACCTGCAGCGCGATGGGGCCCGAAGCTTTTAAGGCCCCCTTTGGTGAGGCAGAAAATATGCAATGCGGACGGACCAGCGCTCATCGTATCAGGGTGAAATGAGGGACAAATTGAGGGCAAGACAGCTCAGTTCCCGGATCCCCAGATGATTAATGGGTTTGAAGCCCGCTGGAGTCAAGAAGTAGGTCAAAAAGGGCACGGTGTCTGTAAAAATATTCGAATGAATCGGAGTGGGTCGCAAAGTTCAAACCAGCACGCTGCAGTCACATGCCAGAGACCTTGCTGCGGTACACATGTTCCAGTATAACCAGTATTATTTTTTTACAAATCAACACGTTGCTGCGATACAAACTAAGGGTTGTCCCAATGTCCGTAAGTCAGTTTTGGAATTGCCTTAATTCATTAAGCCCAACTGAAGTCTGCGGTACTTGTTAGTGTTCAAGTTGGTTCAGACAAGAAAAAAAAAGAAAAATCAGAGAACCGCGTCTCGACAAAAGCCCGAGAGCTTCAGACGGCACTTCCTAATTGCATTCGGTGTATGTTCGTCATGGAAAGAAAGCCTAGACATGGTACTCACAATTCCGTTGTGCTGATGGTAGCTGAAAACTTTGCTGTTGCGCACGTGACGCTTGTGCGACATGTCCAAGCTCGCCAAAGATGCCGCGGCGTTCAAATCCGTTCTAGCCCGACAAGATTATACTTCATGGCATTCAAATCCACAACCTGCGAGGCCTGTGGACTCTGAGAAGCCTGCGAATTCTACGAGGCCTGTTGACTCTCCTCCAGCGGATGAAGAACCTACAGCAAAAAAGAAACGGCCAAAGAGCAGTCAGTTGCGGATCTTCTCTTCTGCAAAACATGGTTCATTTCTGAATAGCCATTGTCTATTCTCAGCCAGCGGATACAGGAACTGGTAATAATGTTAATACACAGCTAGTCTACGCTGTCAATCACCTCAAAGTAACCGTGGTTTTGAATCGGGGACCTGGCTGATGATTTCAAGTCTACACATAATCCTATGCGCCTGCAAGACATCGCCATAGTCACTGGTACCCCCCTGGACTCGGACTCTGTTCTCCTCGAAAAATTCAGGCTCCATGATCGTGTCGAGTACAACCCAAAGACGGATTTGTACTCCTACAAAGTCGGTGCTGGCGATATTGCACACATTGATTTAAGTGTCTTCAGCATGACTTCAACTTCCGCACAAAGGAGACTTTGCTTACAGAGATTCAACGACACACTAAGCAAGGGGGAGGAATCTCTGTTCGTCTTCTCAAAGAGTCTTGGAAAGAAGCTCCAAACGCTATTGAAGAGCTCGAGAAGGAGGGTGAAGTTCTGGTCACAAGAACGCAGAAAGACGGTCAGCTCAAAATGGTCTTCTGGAATGAAATAAAGCCTGAAGAGGAGGTTGGCGGACTGCCTGTCGAGAAAGGTGAGAGATCTTTTTTTGCTTTCGTTCTTCCCCCGGTTTGGCTGGATGCTGGGGAGAGCCATTTCTTGCAGCGATGTTCTATGACTAACATGAAGGAACGCTTAGAGTTTATGGATCTCTGGCACGACTTAAAAGTCCCTAACGATGTTGATCTGCTCAAGCAGCTTGCTTCGGGTACGTTCTATCATCCCTCCATCTGTTGTCCACTCACGACGATTGCAGAGGGTCTTAAGAAGACCGAAGCTGAATCGGCGCCCATTCGTGCTGCAACAAAGAAGAAGGGTAAACGAGGTGGTGCGCCACGACAACGTCAAGTGCGGATCACAAACACACACTTGAAAGGAGAGATTGATTTATCCAGGGACTATGTTGCTCCAGGCAAGTGAGGATTACACGGACACATATACACATTATAAAGTTGGGACGTATTTTAGACGCTGTACACTAATAATGATTGAACCATGTGACGTGACCTAGCGCGTCTTAACATCAACTTGACATGGTTTCAGACTACGAGAAACAACGGCAGGCAAATATTGAACGGTACGCGCAACTTACACCTTTCCACTCATTTTCTCAGATTGAACGACAGCAACAAAGCGTTACTCGCCGCTCTGGGCCTTGATAAGCCGTTTTTCGAGCCAAAGGAAACACGGCCAGTGAAAGTGGCCCCAGGCCCAAAAAAACGCAAGGGCCTTGAGTCTCAAAGTGAAGGCTCCTCCGAGTCCGAGACTCCACCACCAAAGGTTTCTCGGACCAATTCTGGGAGCGAAGACTCGAGTGGCCTTCGGCGTAGTTCACGCAACGCGAAAAAGCAAATCGACTACTCGTCTGAAAGCTTTGAGAAACACAATCTTGAATCTCTTCGATCCACTCGTCCCGGAACCGAGCCCCGGGATAGGGTTGGAAAGCGGGTACACGACCCGTGAGTGTTTCTTTCTTCTGCGACCTTTCTAGACTCTACACACCATTTTAAGCAAAACTTTTGGTCATATTCCCGGTATTGAAGTGGGAACCTGGTGGGAATCCAGAGAGGCATGTAGTAACGACGCTGTTCACGCGTATGTTCTCCTCAATTTTGCTCCCGTGAATCAACTGATTGTCACAGCCCATGGGTAGCTGGCATATCCGGGTCTGCGCAAGAAGGCGCATACAGTATAGTAATCAGCGGTGGCTACGCAGATGACGTTGATCTTGGCTATGCATTCGTCTATACCGGGTCGGGTAGGTCTTACTGCGGTTCGAGGACAATCTGGATCATATTCTTCCAGGTGGACGAGACCTCAGAGGAACCAAGAACAACCCTAAAAATGTAGGCTGCTCCACCGGTCTTCCTGTTTACTCTAACAGACAGACAGCTTCGAACGGCGCCCCAAAGCTCCGATCAAACATTCGAGAACAGTGTATGTTCTCAACGTGACATTTGAAATAGAACTAACCTTGTTTTCAGTTCAACAAAGCCCTCCAAGTGAGCTTCTATGTCCGAGGTGAGCGTGATCTGATCCAATGTTCTGCAGCGAAGTGCGGAAACAAGGAAGCCCGTCCGAGTTGTCCGCGGGTTCAAACTCAAGTCGAAATACGCCCCATATGAGGGTTACCGATATGACGGGTTGTATGTGGTCGAAAAGGCAAGTAGGTATTCTCCGTCAGACCCAAGTTGACTGTTCTACCTAGGCTTGGTTGGAGAAAGGATTGAATGAGAAAGGTTATCTAGTCTGTAAGTTTGCCTTCAAGGTGAGTTTCCGTGTCTTGATTGAGAACGAGTACATGCAAACCACTCTTTACCAGCGTCTACCCGATCAGGCTCCTCTGCCAATCAGAGACACGGACGAAAATGAAGACGAAGCAGCTGATGAAGGTCTCGACTGCTGATAATCTTACCCACGGGCCTGTTAACTCCTGCACCTCGGAGTGTAGAGGTGCACTGGCTGTTCCTGTTTAGGGATCTGATGATGATAATGATAATGATAATGATAATGAGCACTAGTGAAGCAGTCTAAACGGCTGTCCTGTAGTGTTAGATGTCTTCAATTGACTGCTAGCCATTCAACACCAAGGTCTATTGTCTATTCCAACGAAGAGTTAGATACCAACAAGTTCAACTACAATTTGAACCAACAAGTTCAATTACAATTTGAAGTAATCTTACCACTAACCCTCTGTACAACACACGAATGACTTTCTCGAGAACAAAAGGATCGTACTGTAACAAGCCATCGGCAGCAAAACCATGCTACATAGCCAGGCTTTTGTCAGTAAGCCACATAGTAGATGAATTGAATTTCCTTATACACCCAGCGTGAAAAGCAGTAAGACGATCAACAACATAGCAGAGAGCCGGGAAATGAGGGGGGTTGAAGAAGAATAACGATAGCGGTAAACTGGCTCACTGGGCTGTTCCTGCAGCTGTGATACAGAAATCGAACTTGGACCTTTCGATAACTTGAAGCAAGAATCAGACTGTGGATGTGTGACGTGCAATAGACGCGAACCAGGATTTCCAACATGTAAAACATTGTGAGGCAAGAAAAAGAACTAGAAACCCGAGCAAAAGGACGCAAATCTGGAGAGCTGACGAATGACGTTGGTCAAGGTGCGTTCGAGAGTCGCAGTAGGCCAGAATGCAAACCAAATGCAATCTAGATGAGGTGTCAATGAAACAGAAATTGGACTGATCGCACATCGTTAATGTGGCACAGAATAGATCCTCCAACGCTACGAGAGATCAATAGACCGTCGCGGTGTTACCCGACAACGGAGTTGCTAAGAGCAGCCAGCGCATTCGACAAGCGGCGAAAGCTCACAAAAGCCCGAAACAGACACAGACCTGGCAAAAGGAAGAGCTGATAGTGCGCAGTGATTTAGGTGGGTGGATTAAATTTAAATACGGAAAACAACTGCAACCGTATCGGAAATGATGATTGGCAAAGTAGGTGCAGAGACCAGCTTGTTCGCGACCAAAGACGTCGGTGTTGAAGGTAAATTGTAGATGAACGAGAGCTAAGGAGCTAGAATCATTTACGAGCTGAATATAACACATGGAGACGATCTTCCAACGGATCCTTGCACAATGCAAATCGTATTTGGAGCGTAGAATAGCGTAGAATGAGCATTATTGATCTCTTCGGCCCTGCCTCCTTCAATTCGAGCCATCTTCCGAGTCGATGATGGCGTCGAGGACTCGGGCTGAGGGGAAAAAATCTTTGAGAGATGCTCGACAATGCTCTCCGCTGCGGTCTCAAAGTGAGGAAAGCAACTAGTAAGGGTGTGGACAGAAGGGGCGCGTGCTATGGTTTGGATTCGGACTGCCAGTGAGTACTAGTGACGCAGCCAGCATTTGAATAATACGTCCATCTAGGTTGGCTTAAGTTTCAGGGTAATGGCACGTGTGATAAGGACGATGCCTGACGATGCAAGGTACAAGGAGCGATTAGGGCCTGAAACAGACGGAAAACACATGGGTTGTAATCCTATCCTATGAAACTATAACCGTTACACCCCTGGCAGTGGATATGGTTGATCGAAGTTCCGATAAAACACGCCCACTACGCCCACGGTTCGCAGCAAGTTAACTTCTGCGGCTGTTCCAGGTGCTACATAATATTTTCAGCGGACTGACCTCATCTCGAAGTCGTCTCGCCAAGCAATCGAATTCCACGCTACAAAAGACACAGCGTTCAGGGTTTTTAATGCTTGGCCAATTTTTGGATTTCTGAAGACCCGATGATTGTCAGTTTGGGCCATCTAGTGCTCAGGAGATGAAACGGGGGTCAACACGGCAAGAAAAGTACGGTTAAAACACCCTCAAAAAATTTGGCGTTTTGGATCTAACATAACACATGTTACAGATTTACTTTCTCTCATACATACCCAGTCTCATCTATTTGAGCAAGGTCGCAACCTTTGCCTGAATGTCTACAACCGATGTCATGACACGCCAGGAAAAGATTACAGACCACGTACCTTCGGATGCCAATCCTTGATAGGGTATCTGTTCCCATAACCCACCACAGCCTGGAGTGGGCGTAAGCGATATCGTTAAGAAGTGTTATGGATGAAACAAACCTTCTTTAGTTGTACCTAGATGCGCGTATTTTGGAGTGAGACCACGCTCAAGGAGCCAAGTGCCGAATTTAGAGCCGAGCTGAAGATGCGTTAGGACAGGATCATTCGAAGGGAGCAAGACGTACACCCGTCCTCTGATTCCACGATTCGACAACGAGAACGAAGGGACTGCTGCCTATTTTCTTCAACGTCTGCGACTGATGAGTAAAAAGACAGGGAAGAGACTGAAAGCTTACATCTTCGTCAATGATGTTGATACAGGGCTTGTTGACCAACCCCACATCGATACCTTTCTCCTTCAAGGTGAGAACAGCATCGAGAGAGCGGTACAACATCTCGCCAAAGGAAACAATGTATCCAGCAGAACCCTCAACAATAATCTCATCTTTCCCAGGTACGAATTTATATCCAGCCTCCTCGCTGAAGAACTTGGTTTCACCATTTCCACCTTGCTTAAGGATGTATGGTACCTTAGAGCGGGTGGAGAAGACCAGTCGGACACCGCGCTCAAAGAAGACTTGCTTGACGATAGCAACCATCTGTAAAGCGTCAGCAGGGAAGTAGAGGAATGACTGTGTGTCCGCAAGACCGTTGTCAGCGAAGAACGAGTTGATACCAAAATGACATGTATTGTCGGCCATCTCGTCGACACCTGAGTGAGAGAAGTGGCAAAGGATGTTGCACTTGTTGAGACGAGCCATAGTCAACTCTGAGATCACCATCTCGAGGAAGGCGCTAAAGGTCGAGAAGACACCAAACTTGTCCTCAGCAAACCCGAATCCAGCGGCAGCGGAGAAGTTGCCTCGTTCCATAATACCAGAGGGGACAAAGACTTCAGGATGCTTCTGGTGAATGACTTTGAGGCCAGTTGAACCCTCGAGGTCACTGTCGATGACCATGACTTTCTTAGCGGCTTCCTCTTTGCTGAGGCCATCCAGGACCAAGTTGACTGCTTCACCAAAAACTACACGGTTGGCACCAGTTTCCTTTGTGGAACCTTTGTATGTATATGGATTTGGCGCGCTCTTGAGAGTTTGAAGGACTTTGGCGAATTCAGAATATCCCTTCGATTCGAGGTATTTGACGGCGGATTTGACGGGAATGACGTCGTGGCCATGGACAGAGCCTTCAATATCAAGGACCCCAGGTGCCATTTTACGCTTGGAGATAACTGATTGCGATTAGTAACGAATTTGCGGGCAGCCGTGAAAACGAACCAGCAGCGGGACCATCATACGTTACGATGGAGCTGACAGCTCCCCACAGAGCGTCGATATCTTCGCCGTTGACCGTGATAACCTTCAAACCATGTCCCTCCAAAGTCTTGCCGACATCGTAACCTTTGAGATACTCGGATGGGTGTCCGGCAATGGTAACATCATTATCATCCACGAGAAGCTTGACATTGAGCTTTTGTGCGACAGCCAATCGAGCAGCTTCAGCGTCGTTGCCTTCCTGCTGGGAACCATCAGAACCCAAACAGAAGACGGTCTTATCCCGGTTCGCAAGGGCTACACCATTTACCAATGGCCTGTATGCCGATGAGTGTCTACTTCTCGAAAGAGTGAGTGAGAACAACAAAAAGCTTACCACATGTGTCCCAAACGACCTGATGAGAACTTGACACCAGGGGTGAGACCAAGCTCTGGGTGACCGGGAAGCTTGTGTTTCGCTTCACGGTAATGGAGGAGCTGTTCAACTGGT
>QLOY01006279.1:0-10679 GCA_003313965.1 Megacollybia marginata
AGAACAGGGAGAGTAGCTGGAAAAATCTTCAAGCTCAACTTACCAAGGCTTTGCTTTGTTTGACATCCTTTTTTCGGAACAAAAACTGTCGATTTAGGTTGGAAAGATCAATTGTGTCGAGGTCAAGCAGTGTGATTTTGCCAAACCCAGTCAACACAATATTCTTCACTACGGCCGCGAGTCAGGCCATTAGGGCTAAGTGAATCACGTTAGACACTCACAAAGTTCGCAGCCAATTCCACCAGCGCCAACGAGCAGGACTTTAGTATCTGCCAGCCTCTTGTAAAGTTCTGGGCCGAGGATAGCTTCAGCATGAGTAGTTCGGCGGCGGGCAGTGGACATGGCTTTCGCGTCAGGAAATTGTGACGAAGGGACCGGAAGGGTAACAGCAACCAAATGCTGCGGACACAGACAAGGAATACAAGTCGCTTCAGCAGGAAAAGTGATACGCGAAAAGGTCGTCACATGATGACTGTTACTTATGTAAGGCTGAGACTGATCATTTACAAGACTGCTGCTACAAGGTGACAGAATCAGGGTACTTGCGAGTTAGATCATCCAAACCAGGATGCCACGCACCTCTGACTAACCACCCTCAGTAACTTCCAGCCTCCATTGCCAGTGGTCTTTCCATTCGAATTCGACAGAACGTCTTGATAGCAAGCAGTGAATTTTGTAAATCTGCAACTCAAGCACTTGCTTCGGTAAGCTTGCGACATTGGCAGTCGTTTTGCCGTAATCCTCACCGTACTGTGCCACAAGGGGGTCGTGCCAGAAAGAGCACCATGAGGACCGCATACTTATTCCTTCCATGAAAGATAATGTCAGTCGCGGGACCTCCCCTGAAGATTTAGACGATCCCCCTTACCTGCCGTTTTCGAAACGATCTGTCCACAGAAAACATCACGATTATCTAAAGATCCTCACTGAGGCGATGATGCCTTGGAACCAGTTCGACTCCTTCGTCCTTTATCGACTCGTGGGGTATATGAATCTGAGTGCCTCAAGCTCATGTGTAACGGCGCCTAAGTCCATCTATGAAGTGAATATTGATTGCAAATAAATACGACCTAAACGTTCCCCAAATTTTTGACCCATTCAGTGAAAAATAGGAAATGCCATCCCTTGCTATCAATCATCCTGATCGATATTTAACTCTTCATCACCATGGTTTGGTCTACCCCTTCGATTTCCAAAAGAGATGTGCGAGTTGGTAGTAAGCTGCGCAGTCGTTGAATACATCGGATCAGCCGTATCTAACTGCACCCGATTGAGCGCCCTCATATGGAGAATGAAACGCGCCGTCAACAGCCCAGAAAATCTGAATATGTAGCATAATTGAATGGATCGTATATTTGGAATTCGCTTACGGTAAGGTGAAGGCAGTCAACATATGCTGGAAAAATGATCCTGGCTGTAAAGAATTGGCATGAAGCATCGACTCGCAGAAGCGGCACTTGCCGGAGCTTTCTGTATGGTCATTAGCAGCGAATATCAAACAGAAAATAGAAATGCTGACATAGCGGAGAATTACAGTGGCTAATGTAAAGCATGAGACGGCGCTGTTCGTCGAATCAGTGGCAAGTTTTACAGAGAGCGGACTTGGTGTGACCAAATATAAAGTAGCCCTGAAAATGCAGTGAGTTAAGGACTATTTGATGGCATAGAAACGTCACCTTGTCCTAGGATTTCTTGGTGGGCACCAGTTTTCATGAATGCCCACTCTTTTTTCATCATGAGGATAGTTTTAGCTAGGGCTAGAGAAGCCGATGTCCATTCGAATATGACGACCAGGATTGCGAGGCCGGCATCGACTATAAAATTGGGTTAGAGGGGAACACCGAACGAAGAAACTTGCTCTAACTTCTGTCGATTGGTCAAGTACAAAGAACGGCACCATGATACAAGACCTTACGATGGTTTGTCGAGGGGTGTAGACTCAACAATATCAAGAGTGGTACAGACCAGAATCCATGGAACGAACACCATTAAAATAACAATGTTTCTATCCCAGATTGCCCATGTTCGTAGTGACCAAACCGCTGGTAAAGATCTATTGGACACAGTGACAGCTGAGAGGATGGTACTTACTTAGAATTGACGCCCGACCAATCACACCAAGGGCTCCGCAAGCAGTTTCCCAGCGAGCAGGACTGTGCATAAGTATCCATATACCAAGACGACAGGAGCGGCTTACTACGGAATTCCGTCAGGCGCACGCAATAGGATCTCTAAATGTCTACTCACCATGGGTAGTTTGTTAGCTAAGGCGAATAAATATATGATATTCGTCAGAAGGCCAAATCTGCATCCCATATATAGCAACGTTGTAACTCGGAATTTCTTCTTCCAGATGTGCTTGATTTCGTCGGGGAGTGTAAGCAGGTAGTCCCAGTACAGCAAGGCTATATCGAATGTAAGAGATCCAGCCGCGTCGAAGCCCGGAGAAATCACCTATACTAGAATATTGTATAGAGAATTGTATAAACCTGAGGAAGGCGATAAGTTGACAGTAAACTGAGGTTCATGCACCCACCGCACATCTAGCTGGTTGACCATGCTTAGTGTCAGTGGAATCTGACTGATGATGGGGTAGCCTTATAACAAGCTATGCGATGGCGACGGGAAATCGTTCTTTCTATACATACTTCACGGAGCATCACGAACACCGTTTCAAGTTTGTTGGAACGTGTCGATCATGCAAAGCATGACGTAAAGTTGAAATCTTACCTCCAGAACTAATATAGATACATCCGTGCCGACCGAGTGAGACCGGGTGAAACTTGAGACACGGTATTCATTTTCAGTCTTCAAACTTCTTTCTTCCCAAGGCAGATTGAGATGTACAGGCTGTGGAGCAAAAGAGCAGCAAAGGTAACAAACCCGCAGGAGATAAGCGCTCTTGTGCTCTTGATGATATGAAGTTGAAACAGGCCGCCGTGTGACAGATGGAGGTACCTGTACACTGCCTTGGCTGCCTTCTTAGCTTCTTATACGGGCGGGCTTATCAGGACCCTGGAGTATGGTAGAATATGTTAGAGAATAGCTTATGCCACTCGTTGTCAGTCGTTGTCTTGGCAGTTGAGACCAGAAACAGTGTTGTTCCGGAATCCGCTTTGCTAATATACAATATAGCTTTTCTGCATAAATGCGTAAAGAACGAACGTCCAAAGCAGTTACTGCGCCGGGAAGCTTGATGTCACATTCCGAGAACTGGAAGAGTGGGTGTTATTCCAAAGCGATCGAACAACAAATTTAGACGGATCCGGTCTCGAAGTCGATAAATTTGTGTTCAGGACGAAGGTCACTGCCATGGGTAAGCTGTTCTAGTTGATTTGATGGAATGGAGACATACATGTGCGGGCGATACCAGGGATCAAATAGAATCCGTTCGAAGGCACGTTCGTGTGTGCATCAACGAAGTATCCAATTGTACCCGCGGGATGGTCCACCCACGCCCAGGGAGCTACGCCGCCGCGGGCAGATAGGATCAAGGTGGAATTGTCGATCCACGAGACGTCGATCTGGGGATCGATCAAGCTGGCATTGGCTAATGATGTTGGCGTAAACTGGAATCATGAGGTCCCCGTACACCTAAATGAATGGAGCATACGTACGTATTGTTCGTTGCTGACTGTTGATCCATTGACGATGGCCGTTACATTGACAAGGAGCCAAACATCATTAGCCTGTGTTCCATTGGGAAGAATGTCTCCCAGTCCAGTTGCATTGAACACTAGAGAATTGTTCAAGGCGGGCGTCGTGAATTCATGCTGAGTGAAATGAAGAGCTTCGCCCTTCCAATTATACCAGGTCAAAGCAGCGATACCGTGAACGGGATCCCACAGGTCCGAGGTGACGACAACTTCGAGGGTTTCATTAGATGCAGTCCAGAAAGGATATACGATGACGGGGGAGAATATTCTGGCCTGTCCATATTGCAAGACTTTCCATCTGCGAGTCTCAATAACAAATGATACGACACCGAGGCATACCTTCCAGAGTACTCGATAGTTGACCAACTCACGCCTTGCCATATATCGTTCAACTGCCACACAATTGCACCAAGATTATTTTCAGGCTTGCCGGCACCACGTCGATACCACGCAATTTCTGACTCAATTGTCTACTCAATATTAGAAATGATAGAAAGGTGAGGTTCATTTACCATAGACTGGAATACTTGTGTGCTCCAGCACCACTGAGCGAAAGTCTGATTGGAATCTTCAGTTGCGGGAGTCGGAAGCCACATCTGTACGGCTTCAGTCATCTCGGATTGTCCTTGGAAGGCATTAGGATTAGGGAATGCCAATCCATCAGCGGGAGGGTGGTGATCTCGACCTGCCACAACCGTCGAATTGAAACTAAAATCCCGAAGAGACGTCAAGACTTCTTCCCAAGAGTAGAACGAGGGCATCGAATGGAAGCTAGGCAACGTGTCAACCACAGTGGTCGCAACACAGTTGGTACGCACCCGAACTCATTCACAAACCTGAAAGTGCGAATGTATCAGGATACTATAGTCATGGTAGAGCAAGTATGTCTACCTTGAAGATGGATAAGTGGTGTAATCAAAAGCCGCTTCGGCTGCATAATTGTATCGCTCTGGATAAAGGTGATAAGAGGCACCAGAACAAAAGAAGGGTCAACATTACCCGAATTGCCGTATATGTAACCGAGGGTTTCATTTGATAACCGTAAGACGTATGGATCCAAACTTATAACGCCGTTGGTCGTCGAACAGTCTGTATACGCAACCTGATAACTTGAGAATCGGGATTACCCCAGCATGAGAAGGCTTACTGATCTCGTTTCGGATACCACTATACCAATCTTGTTAACAAAGATATTGCAAGATGAAGCCCATACCCAAGTCATGTAGGAATCCCCCGAAGAGTGAAACAAACTATGGGAGGGTAAGAGCAACGCGCTCAAAGGAGTTATACTTCAGACCTGGTCGAGATAGAAACCGCCAGTGCCTCGAGCTATGCCCTCAATTTCATTTCCACCCGCCCATTGTGCATTAGATGGGTGCTCGTTAACGCGCCGCACATTCTGTCGCACCTCTGGTTCAATATTCTGTAAGGACAGTGTGTCGTTCGGATAGAGTGCATCAGAGAACTCGAGTTCAGACCAAGCTAAGATTCCGAGCTCGTCACAGAGGCTATAGAAATCGTACACGCCTCCGGATATCGAAGAAGAGGAAGGTTGATAATGACCACCTCCCCAAACACGAATCTATAACCTATAAATCAAGCGTGTAAGTCGGTGGAGAAACACACACCATATTGATTCCTGCCTGCTTGGAGCTTTCCAAAATCCAACGAACCTGCTCTGTCGTAACACGAGAGTAGAAGGGATCGAAAGGAACAAGGTTAGATCCCTTCACGTAGAACGCCTGACCATTTATCTCGAAATGATAATTATCTCCTGGTGTAATTCCTCGTTGTTGGACTTGCTCGTCGGTGTAGGGGCTCTGCACCAGTCTGATCGTCCGGAATCCAGTTCTGGCTGCGAAGGTTACATTCGGGGAGTGAGGTAAAGAGATAATGCCGTCAAGGTTGTATAGCTGTGGGATACCAAGATTATGTGGGTACCATCGTTTGGGGACGTGATCGGGTATGGACCAAAGGACAGTGACCCATGTTGGTTCGACGACGCCCGCAGGTATTGATGGCAGATGAAAGCGACCTGAAGTTAACCCGAGGGATGGGATTGACAAGATGAGTGAAGCGGAGTCGAATGAAGCTGCTGAACGAAGAGCTATAGTGACGTTTACGATCCAGTCTGCAGATTGCACGGGAGGGACCGTGAAATTTTCTCCCGATTTATAGATATCAATAGATCTTTCCTCAATGAAGAGGGGAGATACTGCAGTGCTCTTCTCAGGGAGGTTGACTAAGTATGCAGCTTTGTAAATGCCGGTCGGAACAAACGCCGGACCCTTTGCTTAATTAGCTCTCAGAGGACGTTAATCTCGTGTACATACCCAGTCCCAGCCGAAATCGGACGCAACCTTGCGGATCCATGGAAAGACCCCTGCAAACTCACCGAACTAAACATTTGAACATCAGAAGATGAGCACTGACAAGATGCCTCACCACTCCGTTTCCTTCGGGAAACTTTTGTGATTTCGGTGACGTGCTGACGTTGAGGCCATAGCTCCAAGCAGACTCGAAAGCAACCGTAAGGTTGTTGTCACCATGCTGCGCTGAGCTCATCAGATTCGACACGTCGAAGATATATTGTCTAAACTGGTTGTCAACCCAAGCAACGGGATGTCCAGCGAATGTCTAGCGTCATCTTAGTTGAGCGTGTAACAGGAGGTATTCATACAATATTGGCAATCGTGTCAAGACCATAGAAGACGAGAAGGTTCTTGCTGGAAGAGGTATCCAAGACTTTGCTCAATGGAGAAAGGTCAGCTGTGTAAGTCCAATTATCTTCTACCACCCAGCGTTCGGTGAAATCTGTAAGGAGGTAGGGCTCATCGCTGTACGAGTTCGTGTACTCTACCGTTGATCTCCAAGAGAGGTTCCGTAATAATACCGGCTCGTAGCAAGTCTATGTGGGCTTGCGAGGGAATTGTCGCCGGAATGACAATTGAGTTATTTTGATTCTTCAAAGTCCATTCAAGTTCCGAAAGATCAAAAATTTGGCAGAGGCCAAGAGCGGTCAGCCATAGAATGCACAACAAGCGGAGCATTGGGGATCTGGAGTCATTGGGCTACAAATTTATAGGGAAGACGAACACATGAGAGTCGAATCAAGAGGTCGATCATTCAGAGTGTTCATGTGATCTTCATGGTGATCATGACACCATCACGATGCAAGAACGAAAATTTCTAATCCATGCTCCAGTTGTAGATTCATGTCATCTCCCGACCGCATATCTATTGGAATCCTAGGTATGTAACGACCAGCTGGACAGACCTACTCTGCAACGATCCCCAGCTCTTCAGGGTGCATTTGCCGAACACGAAGCCTGCCTTCGGCGTCTGCAGAAACAGCCCATCGTGACCATCCAAGTACGAACAGCTGATGATTTGGCCCGCTGCGACGCACTGATTATTCCAGGAGGAGGTAAGAATGTCCTGCAGCTGACTGTAACATATCGATCGGCGTTTGCAGAGTCGACAACTATCGCGCTACTTGCCCGATTGTCAGGTCTTCTCGAACCCTTACGGAAGTTTACACAAACTAAACCTGTTTGGGGTACTTGCGCAGGAGCTATTCTTCTTTCGAAGGCCGTGGTAGGTGCTAAAAAAGGTGGTCAGGAGCTCCTGGGCGGTATGTCAATAACCATCGAACGAAATGGCTGGGGATCACAGGTGAGTCAATTCAAAGTCTAGCCGATTTAAGTCATCACCATCACGATTGCTAGGTGGAATCGTTTGAAGCACCACTGGCCGTGGCCGGATTATCAGCTCCCGAGACTCCATTTCAAGGCATTTTCATTCGTGCGCCGGTAGGCATGCTTCTTGTTTGACCAAGGAGAATGTCTGATAGCGAATTCTCAGGTAGTTCTTGCTATCAATGCAGGCCCGGATGATCCGCCAATAGAAGTGGTTTCTCGTCTCTCGAGCAATCTGCTGCCTCACCCTGTCGAGCACGATGATGATCCAAGAACGATTGTTGCTCTTCGCCAAGGCCGTCATTTCCTGACGACCTTTCATCCAGAGCTCACGGGCGATAATAGATTCCATGAGTATTTTGTCACCAAATGCATCCTTTGATTCGCCATGGCCTTTACATAGATTCATGCAGACGTATTCATCTGACCTCTAGTAAGGACAGGAAGCGTAGGCAATGTGGCTGAGTAATTGGACTGCAATACAATACCTGGTGCCAGAGAAGCAGAGGACATATTGATAACGATACCCGGACGACGTTGGAAGGACATCGGGGTCCAGCGATGGGCCAATAAGCTGTGAGCATAAAGATATGAGAATTAAATTTCACTCTCATTGTCTCTCAAGGTTTACGCAGGACTAAATCTGCACGGCACCGTCCGTAAATCTGTTCCCTTCATGCAAGACCCCATCAAACGACCTCGAACAAGGTCTCCTGCCCTTCGACAAGTCCCCCAAAATAACATGTCAAGGCTTTTAGTTTCGACCCCATCCATTCTTCTTCAACCTCAATGTGTTCGACCGCGTTTCCTTGGCGGCCGTCATCAGTAAGCGCAGAAATCTCGTCAAGGTCAGTGTTCCGTGGTAGGTAATAAGCAATATTGGGTGTGATCTGACGCGTCAGCTGAAAAAGCTCTGCTCCGTGAATTGGCTGAATGGATGACAGTGAATATGAGGGGTGCTCGTCGTTGGTAGCTTCCCCATCCTCCATGCCGTTACGGTTTGAGGGTGATGAAGTGAGATATGATGGGCCTCCCCATGGAGGACTTAAGAACACGACGTCTATCTTTCTGGAGGAAGTTGTGGGAAGTGCAAGATAGGACTTGGCAAAGGACAGATAATCTGCGAGAATGAATTCGATATGGTGCGCAACTCCGTAAATTTGGGCGTTATGACGGGCAAGTGCCAATCTAGTAGGAGAGTTGTCTAGTGCAATGACTGTACAGCAAGATGAGCAATGACTGAAGTGAAATCAGAGTCTGCCTGCGTACCCCGCTGACACGTTTTGGCAAATGCAATGGCATTACCACCAACACCACAAAATGGATCGAGAATGGTGTCACATCTGCAGCGCCCAGCAATTTGATTTGCAATGAGCTCTGGGGTGACACTGTACCAACCTTCTTCGTCAAGAAGGCATCCCGGAGGTGTCCAGTATAGAGAAAAGTAGCGCGTACACTGTGAAAAATCTGCCAACTTGGTGCCTAGCTTTCCAGTAAATCACACAAACATTTCCGGAGATGTTCTGGTACTTGGGACGCGTCGGTAAAGTGCGTGACCAGACCTGTAGCATTGTAGCGCTCCACCCAATATGAAGCTTCGAGTTTTAGTTTTTTCGTCGGTCTTACATCAAGCTTTGCTGATGTTTCTTGACTTGAATTTCCTTCTTTAAAGGCGTCTTGAACAAAGCGAGAGAGCCCAGTTAAGCCAGTTCTTTTGCCCATAGATGGCAGAAGTGGACTGACACGTGTTACATAAGGCTGGTCAACTTGCAGGTCTCGTCGTCGACGGTCAATCTTCGACTGATCTAGATGGATGTCAATTGGTTCATATCACAGGACTACTGTCTCCGATTCAGGCAATTCTGATTCAGAATTCGCACTGCTCACCAACACGCTCTCTGACGACCTTGGACGCATCTACGAGAAGCGACTGTGTAGATGAAGTTCAAACGAATGATCCCTCTACATCGACGACCCCAATGCCAAAGACCCCGGTTCTCTACAAGTTACGAATTTCATGATCGATGCACTCGATTTTCGAATTGGAGAGGCCTATATTCCTAACGTTCGACTAGTGATACGCTTTACAACTCTGTGCAGCCACCAACGTCTAGTGTGGCCCTGCTTCTTAGCGTCGCGACTTTCCATCCCATGTCCAATCATCTCGGGCTCTGGCATATTGCAGTTGTCACCGTAGGGTTGATTGCATTGGCTTTCATCGCCGAAGGTTGAAGCTAGCAAATGCTACCTCGATTGCAGACAGTCATAACCTTGCTACTGTGTCGGCGACAGACATCACTGTAACTGCTGCAGATGTCGGGCGGCCCGAAGGGTTTATTATACGGATGGTGGGGCGTTCATCACTTTCACGTTCTCCTGCGCTTGTTTGGTGAGGATGTCTTGCATTCGTCATTCATCGAATATTCATCAGTCAAATGGTGCCTTTTATGGAACAAGGGAGAGATGAAGTGGAGAGATTCCTCCTTCAGCGAATATGCGATGTCGGCTGAAACACACCTGGATCACTTTCCTTGAATTCAACTAATGAAAAGGACACTCCCCGGGTCCATTTTTGCTGCAGCCCATAGTATACCGAACTTGTAGTTGCTTGACAGCGATTAGACTCTTTCCAGAAGCAAAATAGTGACCCACCTGCATCACAGCGTGCCTAAACGATTCAGCGAAAGCAGGTCCTCTGTTGCTATCAATCATCTCTAGACCACTGACGACAGCTTGGAGATGAGCGGAATTTTGAATGCGCGTCCGGGATACTAACAGTCAGCACTAGTACGACTGGCTTTACAACGCGCTTTTTCGTAACCCTCTTGCACGACCGCTCGAGCGTTTCGAAGATACTGAATGGCTCCAATATAAGAAGTTCAAATTCCAGATGGACCAAGTACCAGCAGGCATCAAGAAAAGCCAGGAATGCAGATCCGAGTCTAGTATGCCGGATACAACACCAAACACACCCGCGCTCGCTCTCAACCAACCGATGGGTAAGTTACCAAGATTCAGCCATATATTTTGCTGAAGGACTCTACATTGTCAACCAACTACCAGCTATGCAGCCTTCCATCTGAAAGGAGAACCTCTCAGTTGCTGCCCTATCATTGCTGCTGCCTTTATTTTGGACTGGTGCCCTGCGGTTTGCCTGGCATCGTGGCCTGCACCTTCTGGAAAATTGGTTAGTGGTGCGATTCGATGGTTGGTGGGTCAGCACTCTTGTTTCACCAAAGCCAATGCTGCAACTTGGCTTATACATGGTACTCAGCCGCATAATCTTCCATCTCGCTGTGCGAGATTTTTGAGGGTGGGAACATGT
>QLOY01006283.1:0-11791 GCA_003313965.1 Megacollybia marginata
AAATAGCCAATTCCACCGTTAATCAGACTCAATCTAGCGTTCCATATCTCCAGTTTCCATCTTACCAGAACCTTACGGCCTGTCAGCCAGCGTTGTTCACTTGGGGTTGGTCAGGACCGTCTAATATCAATATGAGCCTTGCGATCACGAATCAGAAGAATTCGTCCACCGGAAAAAATCCGGCGACTCCTCTGACTTTGGTTGATTCCTTGAATCCTGGTTCGGGCTCCTACTTGTGGAGTAATGCGACTGTACCCCAAGGATGGTACGTTCTCCAGGCGAACGTTACTGGAAATTCCACGATCACTCAATCACCACCATTCTTTGTATTTACGAATGCGACGTGTCCGAGTCTTGTTAACAGTGTTGACCTATCAGTGGATGGCACTACAACGACATCGACATCTACGGTTACCGTCTTCGGATTCTCTACCAGAGCGACCACCTCTCCGATCCCAACTGGAGGCACAATAAATGCTGGTGCGGCCGCCACCTCCTTTTCCTCCAACTCGAGCGCAAGCAAAGTAGGCATCGCCTTGGGCACCGTCGGCGGAGTCTGCTTCATCATCACGCTCGTCGTCCTACTCTATCTTCGTATCACCAGACGTCAGCAAGATCTGAAGGTAGTAGTACCACCAAGAGGCCGATCGACACCTCTCCCAACATACTTCTTCCCCCCTCCTGCTCCTCCCCGTGAAATCCCGTACGAAAACGAAATAGAACGTGAAGAACAGACTCGTTCCGTTGGAACAATCGAAACAATCCACACTGAAATAGGAACAGTTCCTACTATAATTACAATACCCTCAGCCAACGCCTCCGTAACATCCTCAATATATTACTACGCACAGAACATGGATAATTCGCTCTCGTTGTCTTCCGAGTCGCCTTTAGGGAATGTGGATTCTGAACTAGTGTATCCTTCTGCAGCTGGGACTGGGAAGAGTAAAGCTCGAGTACCGAGTGGGATAAATAGAGGGGTTGTTTGCGATTCAATTCTTATTGATAATTAATCTTGGCAATTCTTTTTTTATTCTGGTAGGTTACTTTAGATTTAGTACAGCGTACAGTATTGGTTTTCGAGTGTGGTACTTTCATTGACGTATGTGAATCGTACGGAGTTGAGTTGCATACCCTGGTTTACGACAACTTGGACAACCTTGTCTTTGTTCGAATGAGAGGTTAATGCATCTAAATCGAATTGGTGAGAAAAAGGCTTGGATAGGACGGGAAGACTTACAAAGAACAAAAGACGTGTCCGCAGAGTGTTACAGACATGTCCTTGGGACATCTGAAGCAAACTGGACAACGCGTTTTGTTTCCCTTCTTCTTTTCGACTGGACGGAGTTTCATTCGCTTTTCAACCAATAAGACTTGTCCGACACGGATCAGAAAGGACGCACCTGGATAGCAATTTCAAGCTCCCCAATCGACATCCGATGCTCACCCTCCCTCTCATCATCATCATCATCAATAGGAAGCTCACGAAGTTTACGTCTAGCTTCCTCTTCACGGGCACGAGCGACTTCTTCCTCCCAGCCTTTTGCGCGATATCGATCCGTGCGCCAACGGCCTCCGTGAGCTTTTGATTCGTCAAGATGCTGGAACCGTCGTTAGCGAGGAAGAGAGAGGAGGGGTGAAGAACGTACGACTTCCAAAGCAGCGGCGCAGCTAAACATTTTGTCACAATCAGTACAGTAGAAGTGGCGGTTTGAGAATATCCAGTGCTGCGTAAGTGTCAGTGTCCGAGTCGACAGGGAAAGAGGGAGAAGGACATACAGTTTTAAGTGAGTTGTTGTTCAAGAAGCTCCTGTTGCACGTATCACAATGAGGATGACGAGGAGACTCATTGAGATGTTGTTGGAGTTGATATTTGTCGAAAAAGTATTTGTCGCAGATGGAGCAGTATCTGGTAGAAGACTTGTTGGACGAAGACATGGTGGTTGAGAGTAAGGAGGATCATACAAATCGCGCAGATTTTATACGCATCCCAAATAGACCCTATCTGAAGAGAAAAAAAGGAGGGTGATTACATATGACGTAGTGATCTCGGAATCAGAAAATCTCCGGGTCGAACAAACAAAAACAAACAAATATTTGAACGATCGAAAAGTTACAACCCGTATGTTACACGAGGTCTCTATAATCCTTGGCATCGTTTCCCCAGGATTCATCGCTCGCAGCAGAATCTGAGCTCATTCGTCTTCCAAAGGTGGGAAAGTAGGCGCGTTCTGGGAAGGGGATGTATACCCCCCCTCGTTTCGACTTTATGCTCTTTGATCGACCCAAGGTTGTTATGGAGCCGAAGGTAGTGGTCTGGAATGACATCAGGGTGGTTTTAGGATCGTAGCCGTAAGAGGAAGGGTCATCGATTTCCGGGAAGAGGTGTTCGATGTAAAGGAGGAGGAGGACGTCGACGAAGCCTGTGGATGTTAGTACCTTGGTACTTGACTAGAGCAAGCGGGGCAGTACCGTTGAGAGCAAAGACAATGTTAGTTAGGATTGTCATCTCGAATGGAACGTTTGCTCCTGACCATTCGCAGAATCTGACTACACTGACTGGGATCAAGAGGGCCATGTACGCGATCTGAAAAATGTTGATTAATAGAATACCAAAAAGAGGGGCCGTTTACTTACTGGAAACCTATGCAAAGCATCAGCCGGTCGGACGGGAGCAATGCGGATATGACAACTTACCACACAGTCATTCTAGCCATTCTGAGCATCACGAGATCAACCTGGTCTCTTGCGTAGCATGGCTTCCAGCTTTCCATAACAGGGACTTTACGGAAACGCCATTTGCCCTCTATCATGACCAAGTTACCCCGTACTCGGAGGAGGATGAAGATGTAGAGGACGAAGCTGATACCGACGGACAGGTATTCCTGCAGGGAGGTAAGAGAGAGAGAAGACGGAGCGGTGAGTTTACGCACTAGGAAGTATTCGAGAAAGATCTGCTGTAGTCTGTAGGTCGACGTAATCCAACACCTAAGGCAATAGTAAGAATCGGAACGCCAAGGATTAAGGGTCATACCAGGAACCATCAGGGCCAAAGTACGAAGGCCAGTGAGGTTTCTGAATAGCGGAGGGACCAAGGATAACAACGAATAAACTCGCTCCCCAACCCAGAATAATCGAGAGCCAAAAGCCCCACCTTGTGGGAACCCATCTTAGAAAGAGCAGATTGAATAGTTGGACGGTGATCATAAGGGACCAGTACGCCGCAGAGATGTTTCCGAAATTCGTTATTGCTCCTTGGAAATTGCAGAGCAGGCCTTCCATGACCGCATTATAGCCTACCCAGACAAAGTTGAGGAGCGTGCCAATTGCTTGAATCGCATTTGCTACGAGCAATGAGATGAAGTATCCAAACATGTGGCCGTTTTGGAATTCCTTCTGGGTAGGTCGTTTGAACTGAGAGCCAGCTTAAGTTTTTGAAGAAGAGAGAAAATGCGACAAGGCGTACTATCAGCAGAAACAAGATGGCCAGTAACGAGACCAAGGCTGAGATTGACAGACACTGAGGCTTGTTGGTCATGGACTAGCAAGGATTTGAAAAAACTCACAACGACCCCATTGCGTGCAAACACAGTATAAATCGTGTTGGGTGCGTCGATAAACATCCAAGTGCAAGTCGAGACCGAGCTACAACTGTACAAATATCCACACCAGGTGGAGTGCCGCCTGCAGCCAAATTGATTCCAACGATGACCAGCGTTGAAGGTTACCCACCGGACACTGACATCAGCTTTTTATTATATTGAGACGGAGGCTATGCAGTATTATGTAACCACCGCGTTTCACTTTCCATTTCGAGAAACACGTCCTACCGCCGTTCTACCATGGCAAGATCTCCCCGTCTGGACCGATAAACTTTCCACTGTGCTCCTTCCCCAGTCTCAATATCAAGTCTACCAATTTCTTACCAGCAACTTCAGGACTCATCCCCCCATCTCCAACTTTCTTGCCCATATCCGTCGCGACCCACCCCGGATGCAACGGTACAACTATATACTCGCCTTCCTCGCTCCCTCCTCCAAAGTTCAAATCATTGTGTGCTTGAACCGCAATCATATTGCATGCAGCCTTGGACACTCCATACGGCCCACCCAATCCCATTCGAAGCGTCAGCTGTCTGTCCATAGACCCACTCTGCGAAGACATGATAATAATCTTCTTCAATTTCCCTCTCCTCAACGCAGGAAGAAATTCACGCAGGACACGATGCGTTCCAAGCGTATTCGTGACGAGATACTCTTCCAATCTCTCCGTCGAGATTTTTGTGATTTTCTCTCCTTCGCCCATTCCAGCGTTAATCACCAGAATATCTAGTTTGGTGATTTGGGATGCGGCGGATGAGACGGATTCTGGGTTGGTTATGTCTATTCGTAGTGTTTCGATGTTGCTACTCGAAGGCGGGTCGCCCCGAATTCCAGCGATGGTGTGGATGTTTGGTCGTTGGTTGAATTCTTCTGCTAGGGCTAATCCCAGCCCTCGTGAGGCGCCCACAATTAGGACGTTGGTTGTCATTGTGGTGTGGAACGAAGGGGGGCTAGCGAATGGGTCTGGATTGAAACAAACTTTGCCCTTGGGACTTTATTTTTAGGTAACCAAACACGGTCTGGACGGCGTTGGCCAATCTTTGAAGCTATCAATTACTTATGCAGATCGGATAATGTTCGTCACGGTTGGAGCTCGCGACTGTAAAGCACTTCTCATAGTGGGTTCTTGCCTCCCTCTGATCACTCTATAGTATTGCACCGCCAAATCTTTCTAAGTACTTGCACGCGTACTACCAGCACAGATGATTAGGGGATTTCTCCGTGATTACAACGACCGTTTATAGAGAAACGGTACAACTCCATGAACCATACCGATTCAGTAAGCGACTATCTCAATGGAGCGCATTTCTTTTCATCGGAAGGAATGGTTCAGTGAATCACGTCAGTCCTGATTTTCAGATCCGCAATAGGCAAATATTAAAGTTCGTATTATGTATTACTGTAACTGGCTAGTACTGACTATTTGGGTGTATGAATACCATTAGCTCGACTCCAATAGACTTCACCCCCGCTTGCAGGATCCGAGTGCGATCTCCACGCACATTTGAATTCGCCTTTGACACGGTTGTATGAACTAAAATCATCGACAGAGGGTTAGTTTCACCAGTTCAAAACGACTCAAACAAGACAATACCTAATAGTCAAATCATATGTCCCTTTGAGGTGTCGGTCTACCATGTGAGCACGCGCAGCCTCCTGCGCTGCGGTCACATCCTGGTTGGAAAGCAAAAGGCCCTGAACTGGAGTATAATGAACTTCCAGAGCTTGGCTAGTCCCAACACCGGTGAGCTGCGGAACATGTCCCGCTCCCGAACGCTTTTGAAAATCAGTCTAGGAAACTGTAGACGAAAGCTCTACCCACAGCAATCAAGCTGGAATCACTGGCATGATCCAGAATTGGGATGGCGGAGACGGCGACGAGGAAAATAGATAAAAAGGTGAAAAGCTTCATGTCGATACTATGTGGGAGACCAGCTCTGGGGACTATGTCCAAGACCTCGAGACCTTTTATAATGCCCATCGCCCACCGCCCACCGCCCACTCGCATGACAAATGTACCTTATAAATATATTCGAAACAAGTGCATCGCATATTCGGTCGTTGGCCCACGCCGCACGCAACTTTGCGAGGCGAAGCGCGCGGATCCTGAATTCAAAGCACGGTACGTGTAGAGTATATTCTGAGTCAAGATGCTGCATTTAAGATGACCAATTGATTATCTACGACCGATCCAATAATGTCTGGACTGTGGCATGACTCCGTATGAGCATATTGTAATTTTTGTACCCTACAATTACCGAGGTAGACTTAGTTGGAGGTGATTGTTATACCAGGATATGTTTTTGAGCTTGGCCACCAAAATTCTGCTTTGCTTAAATTTATGCGCGAGGAGTGGCAGAAGATCCGAATTGGAAAGTTTTGTTAAAGGGGTCATGGTTTTTCACCATGAAGCAGAGTTGGGACAGTGGCAATGGGATACTCATGTGACCGGTACTCTTACTTACTCTGACGCAGCGTACATTAATGTTGACCTATCTGGAACCCTTCCTTTCGAGTACGCTTCCCAAAGTACTGGGGACGTGTAAAAATCTGTCTAATTGATCTTCTGCTCACTGTTTCCAGTGTATTCTCTCTCCTCACTTCTGTCAACAGCGTCATAACCTCCTGCATCGGCGAGACATTCGAAATCAGATACTGGAGTCTGCTGACGTCCCTGGTACCTTATACCCAATTGGAAAACTTTGTTTTGCGAGAGGTGATTGCGGTGTTGACAGACTCGGAGGAGCAACTCGGAGTCTCAAAGCCTTTACTTGTGCCTTCTCCTGTCGACATCCAATAAACGTCACAGCCGATTCCTCATACCTAGTATCCATATGCTGCTCGCTGGCAGTTTCAATCGCTGAGGAGACGGTAAGCGATACTTATGTATTAGACTGAGGATCCCCTCAGTCATGGTTTTCCGCAATCGCTACCTTATTGAAGTTATGCCAGATAGAAATACAGGAGAGGCACCTCAACGAACTGCGTCTCGCCCTGCCAGAGTGGCCTTCATGAAGTCAACTCAGTGTCTGGCTACGAGACCAACTCCTAGGCCTGATCTTCAGATCCGCAATAGGCAAATATTAAAGTTCGTATTATGTATTACTGCAACTGACTCTTACTGGGCATATGAATACCTTTAGCTCGACTCCAATAGACTTCACCCCCGGTTGCAGGATCTGACTGCAATCTCCATGCACATTTGAATTCGCCTTTGAGACGGTTGTATGAACTAAATATTGACAGAGGGTTAGTTTTGCTAGTTCAAATCGACTCAAACAAGACAGTACCTAATGGTCAAATCGTATTTCCCTTGGAGCTGACGGTCTACCATGTGAGCATGCGCCGCCTCTTGCGCTGCGGGCACATCCTGACTGGAATGCAAAAAGCCCTGAACTGCAGTGTAATGAACTTCCAGAGCTTGGCTAGCCCAACGCTTTTGGGAATCAGTCTAGGAAACTGTAGACGAAAGCTGTACCCACAGCAATCAAGCTGGAATCACTGTCATGATCCAGAACTGGGATGGCGGAGACGGCAACGAGGAAAATAGATAAAAAGGTGAAAAGCTTCATGTCAGGACTTCAATACTATGTGGGAGACCAGCTCTGGGGCTGTGTCGTTTGTGCCTCGATTTTATACGCAGCCAGCAGCCAAGCTTAGCTAAGCTATCTGAAACGCTGGTGACTTTGAATTGCATTATTGCAACACAGCAACCCTTGGCACCCGCCTATTATACATAATATGTAGGCTGTAATAGGTAATAATCTTACCGATTATCTAAACGGTGCGCTTACTCCGAGACGTGCCGACTTGCCGTCTCGAGGGTTACGCGCCCTTGTTTCATGTTCTCGTGCCACGGTGCCTCAGACGAAAACATTGACCCTCCATGACCGCTGCGGCGCTGCCCCCCGTCTACGAGATGCGTACAAGAGGTTTTCATTCCTGGAATGCAGATCGGCCCTTTTTTGAAGACCTATCAACCTCATAAAACTAGGTGCTAGTCCCAACCTCAATCTTCCGGAGTCCGGTACCACCGTGTGGGTGCTGGTGGTAATGCCGATCAAGGGAGTGTGGTTCAAACCAGGACGTGCTCATTCTCAGCAACCCATTCCAGGATCCTACTTTATTCGAATCTAAGCGCCAGAAGTGGCAGAAACTCCCGAATTGGAAAGTTTCGATATCTTCAATGGAACCAATTGATCATCGATCACCGGTCAGGCACGGCAGAAGAAAATGTCGACAAGTATCAGAGGAAGGAAGGAAGGAAGGAAATGTGCGCCGGCACAAGGTCCCATTAAGGAACGGCCGGGTTCCGCTGCCACATGCTTAGCGTCTGTAAGTATGTCGCGGGCACTGTTAACAAATCCAGTTACGAGTACACGTCAAACACATACCTCCCCTTCATCATTAAGAGTACAAATCAATTCCACTCAGATCTTCAAATCACAAATTTTGGAAGGGAGACCACATGGAGCCCATAGAAACATAATCATTTAACCCAATGTAGTATATAATGGACTCGTCACCCTTTCATCCGAGTTGCACAGCAGTAAAGCATGGACCTCATCTTCTATGAATGTCCATATCCACCCGGTCTTTGACAAAGCCGACATAGTCTCCACTCCCTTGGAATTCGTGGCCGATATCACTCATTATGTCGCAACCTTTCCACTGCAAGCGAGTGATCTGAAACGCAAAGTTTCGTCATTGCTGGACAATATTTTGGTGCTAGAATCTGCAAGTAGTCTTGCATGTGGCAGATCATTCCTTCTAAGGACTCATTCCGCCTCTGTAAAAGAGCCAACTTCGCAGACAGAGTCATGGTCACCATGTAGTAAGACTTGAAGGATTTCCTCTTCCATCTTCACAAAGTCTCATTTGTTTTGAAGTGGAAAATGTCTTGATCTAGTTTGTATGGATCTTTATTAGGATCATACATTCCAGATTTTTGAGCTACCAACTCCATTTGTGCATATTCTGCATCATTGAGCTTAGTTTTATCATCCTTGGCTCTTAAAAGTTGAGCTTCTTCATCTCCTGCCATATTCACAAAGTCTTCATCTTCACTGTGGTTGTCCAAATCATCCAGGAATTCTGCATTGGCTCTTGCCTCTTCCCATGAATGTTGAATATCAGGATGTTTGGTCATTTTCTTCCTCTGAGCAGAATAATCATCTCTTGCATCTTTACATTCATAATGAATGTTTGCATGTTTCATTAGAGTGCAATGCTGTGAAGAGAAAGACCAAGAAGCAAATGCTTCATCCCAAGTCTGAAGTTCATCCTTTAGATCCATTGGTGTTCTCCAAGGTTTGAACAATGTTAACATTGTCATACAGTAGAACTCTCGATCTCCTTTGTCTTTGCATGGTAATGTTCCACCAATAAAATTGATTGCATACAAAGGTGAATCCTTATACAAAGTCATACAGTGGCTGTCTTGTTGAATATGGCCTTTTTTTAATGGTATAAGGTTTGATTGGACCTGTCTTGTCTCTTCATGTATATTGTCTGTATCATCTTCACAATGTAGTTCATCAGTAGACTTGCCAGCAAGTTCTTCATGGGAGATTCTTTTTTTATTTTTGGCAAACCTCTTTTTGGGACTATCACCATCATCAGATATGTCTTCAGATGATATAGCTGTATCAGAATCAGAATACAAGCTCTCTTCTGTCAAAGTGTCAGAGCTTGTATCTGACATGGTACTGATTCCACCACCTACTTTAGGCATAATGATCTTGTTATCTTTAAGAAAACAATCATGTTGATTTTTAGTCAATTTATTCTTTACTGTCCTTAAGACAGAATCATAAACACAAAGATGCTCTAATTCCTGACCACGATAGCAATAGTCATCTATTTTGGATATGGGAACAATACCATCATTCTTTTTCACTACAATAACATTTTCATCAGGAACAATCTCAGCTTCTCTTAAGACATTCTCAGAATGTTGGTTACTGATTTTGTTCCACCTACTTTTAACAGCATAAATGTTACATATTGATAAATTTTATATTTGTATAATGATCAGGAAAGCCCAGAATATACATTGAAGCCATTGGACTCCCAATTTCCATAGATGCTGTTAAACTATTAACAACTTTAACAACAGTAGATAACGCAAACTTATTGTGATCAAACAGTTTTTTATTATCACTTTGGCTATCTGGGTTTTCTTTCATCTTACGTATCACTTTAAGCACAGCTTCAAATAAAACATTTGTTTTAATCCCCATCTTTGAGACATAATCTGTTACATATGCTGTTACTGCATTCACTGCTGTCCCTGATAAAAGACAAGTAGAGTCTGTATTACAACGAATCAAATATTCAAGCAGAGGTGTCCAAGTATTATACCAAGCTTCACCCTTTTTCATCTGAATGGCTCCAGTTGTAGCATCAAAATATGTTTGAGACAATAAATTTCTTGGCATATGAGCTTTGCAATGACCATTACTATCTTGACATAAAGATCTAGTTTCTCTGGCTTCTGGTCCATCTTCTGCTGCTTTTTTATTAGATTTTTTTGAAGATCTGCAAGTATGAGCATTTAGTCTACAAGCAAGTTGATCACAGTCAATAACAAAAGAAGCAAACCATTTATCAAACTCTTCACATACATGACAACCCTTCTGGTTACATTGACAAGTCTGAGCAGGTGGTGATGTTGGCATTTTCAGCTGAGGATCAATATATGGTTTCTCAACTACTTTTCTTTGAAGTATGTCTTTCTGAACTTCAACCAAAGGTTTTGTAAACTCTCCAACATGGCAGCTTTCTAAATATTCCACCAATGATTTAAGAAATGCAGAATCTCCACCTAGAATTCTGTCTCTGATCTCTTGAGGTGACAAGGCCCACTTGACCCATATCAATGTGTGTAGATGTAAAGTAGTCCTTCCCTGCTGTTCTACTGTGCCATAATATGCTTCAGTCTCACCATAGCAACCTTCTGTTCCTGAGCCAACAGTAAGAACATGTTTGATAAATGCTTCTACCATGAAGTTGAAGAACCTTGCAGCAGCAACAGGGTTATTAGCCATCATAGTGATACACTCCTTTTCAGTCTTGATATCAGGCTTGAAACAAACATCACTACCAGCAAAGTACAGGCTGATAGGATGAACATGATCAGCAGGTGAGAAAGTAATAAACCAGGTAGGAGCACCTAATTTGATTATTAAAGACCAGATCTCATTACGCATATGTTTTCTTGCTGTCATAGAGCCCTTAACAGAAGAAGCTACACTATCTAGATGTTTTAAGAGGGTGAAACAGTTTTTCTCATCATCTGTCTGAGGTTTTACACTTTCATTATTTTTCAAACAAGATATTATATTTTCAAGCACTGTTTCATTCAGTTTATGTATGCAATCAGCAACTTTGTCCATGTTTTTCCTTTGAGTCATCAGATAGCCTCCTCTATTTGCTTGGCTTATCTGCTCTATGTTGAATGCTATTAATGCAAATGCAGGATCAGATTGAAATCTCTTGTCATGATACATCAGAAGCCATTTTTTATGTTTTATTGCAGAAGTACAACCTTTATGTAAAGGATTCAATATACCACCATAACCATAAGGAAAAAGGTGAGGGAACATTTGAGGTAATAACTGAGAGTTGTCAAAGGTTTTTTCAGGTTTTTCATTTTGCCCAATTCTTATCTCCTTTTTTTTTAAATGATGGATTGCAGTTCTTTTTATTTCTTTAGAAGTCATATTATTTAACTCAACACCTGTCTTCCATGTACTGTAAAAGGGCAAGGCCCTTCACCAGTGCCATCATCCTCTTCTGTATCATGTACAGAGCTAGTTAAAGGATCTTTGTTTGTCCATGCTTCTTCATAGCCATAACCAACAGGAACATCATCAGATTCATAAGTTTGAAGATTTTCATCTGAGATTTCAAGATCCCTATAGTCTTTATGATCAAGTTTCAACCAATCTAAGGCCATGCGTACTTTATTAAGTCTAACCAGCAGAGGTGTTCTTTTCAAATCTTCAGATGTAGGTCTACATGGACCTGTATACATAAAGGCTATAACACTATCTAACTCTTCTTTAGCAGGGGGCAAGATATTATACACCTTAGGAATTGGGTTTGAAAAGCACACTACATCAGCTTTCATTTTATACCTCCAGCTAACAGCAACTTTGATAAAGCAGTAACTATGTCTTACCCTA
>QLOY01006284.1:0-15021 GCA_003313965.1 Megacollybia marginata
CTGGTAGAACAAGTTGTACTGCATTGAGGACATCTTTTACTTTTATTATGCCATGCTTTGACTACCTCAGATGTAGAGGCACCACAGGTGGTCATGTAAGGCATATAAAAACACATGTTACAATGGTTTCACAACATGTACAAAATATAGTTATGGATGATATACTGTTTGTCATTTGAAACATCTCTGCTAATATTTGATCCAAGTTTGAAGGCTGTGGTTCTCTATGAAAGAGTACAGGGTCCTTTTCATTGAGCATTAAGCATACATCATCTCAAACATTCTCTAATGTTTTACTCCCAGCAGTTACTTGTGAAAGCCCATCTGCAAATAACCTCAAATAGTTGCTAATAGCACTAAAGGTTCTGTTCCAAATTAATGGATTTTGTAGCCATATATCAGCTAGTATTGTGTATAGAGCATCATATGGACAGCTGTGATGTTGATTATCCCAAATAAATCCAAGAGGACCTTGTTGCTATTGCACAAACTTAAGTTGTGGTCTTTAGGTTCTAAAAGCTCTCCAACACACTTTAATGGATTGGATCCTATTGCTGGAACTAGGCCAACAGTAGTGTTAGTTGAAATCATTGTTTTGATTCTATCTTTATTCTCAGAGTTTACTATTTTCCATTCTGGAGCCTGATACAGTTCTTGTATAGGTGGAGCATCAGCCAAATCCCATCCAAGTTCAGGTGAGATTTGTGGTGGCACAAACTTTTCACCTTTCCACTTTCTGAATTTGTAGATTAATTCATTACGTGTGCAGCCATTGATTTCCTTTGGAAGTTTTTTTTCATATGTTAACTCTGTAATATAAGCTAACAACTCCAGTTCATGCAGTTCTTGTCTCAAGTCACCATTGATACCCTTGGTTATTTTGTTATGATTAATGGGCTGCATCAATGCTGTTCCTACACTGGATGTACCTCTGGACATTGCAGTATATATTGCTTGATAGTCTCTAAGACAGCTAGGATTAACAATCTTATACTGTAAAGTTCTTCCCTGAGAATTATACTAAAGTTCAATATAACTTGAACTTGTGTTCTGGATACTTTACGAACAGTACCATTAGGAGAGGTAACTGGTATGCTAACTGTAGTTCTTGCAATAGAAACAATATTTTCTGGAAGACCATCTATCTTAATAGTTTTAGGTGGATTCAGAAGTCTAATAAATAGTGTTTATAAATATTTTCTGTTATCCTTTTCTTCAAAAGTCCATCCAACAACATTCCCATTTTGTCCATTAGTCACACACAGCTCAGTAGCTTCATCATTACTGGCATACCAATGCAAAGCTCCAGAACACCAGGGATATTATCAGTGTATTTTGATGTCAACTTCTATATCTCTTCTTGTATTTCTGTACTGATGTACTGATATGGACTAGCCTTTGCTTTTTTATGTCCTTTCCTCTCTGAGGGATCTGCAGGATCACTTTCTGAACCCCATGTATCATAAGAATAGAACTTGTGTAATGGTTGTTTCATCTCTGCTGCAAATCTATATGCACCCATTTCATTGAGTTTGTCTCGTTGACTATTATGTCCATTTATAACAGAAGCATAACACCATTCTGGTCTTGATAAATCAGGTCCAGAAACTCCCTTCCTAGACACTCCAGAATCAAGCCATGCTAAATCTTGTTGATTGCATTTACCATACCTCATTCTTGTCAAACATCCTCTGAACCTTTCATTCTCTTCTGACATGGTGTTTTGTCTCATATTTTTTCTAAGTTGATGCCAGACTGCTTTACCCATTATCTTTTTTTGCTCATAATCAGTGAGTCTGGCCTTCATAACCCTTGAAACATCTACACTATAGAGTGGCACACCTCCTACAGGAGGCAGCTGATAGAAATCCCCAGACAGTATCATGTTAATACCACCAAATGGTAGATTGGATTCACGTGTAATCAGGGATAACCTTTCACTTATTCTATAGAGATCATAACATGAAACCTTGGACAGTTCATCAATTGGACACCAGTCAGATTCTCTCTAGCTGTTTCAATTGCCTTTTTTAGACCATTCCAACACATGCATGATATGTAGAACCATTAATCTGAGGTGCTGCTGGACCTGTAGGAGCCAGAACCAAGAATTTGTATCCTTCATTTCTTCTATGAAAGAACTCTTTTAAAGCCTTGATAACCTGACTCTTTCCAGTTCCTCCCATTCCTCCCATGTACAACAGTAGCTGCTTAGGTGTTGCAGATGTGACATGGTTTGCAACAATCCTAAAAGCCCTCTGTTGTTCTTTATTGTCTTGTAAACCATATTCTGTTACCATATTATTGACCAAATTCTGTTCTTCTTTTACTTTAGCATGATAATCCCAGTCTAAATAGCTAAGATCATCTACTACAACTTCATTCCATCGTTTTCTGATATTATTAACTCCATCATCCTTATTGCTGACAGGCATATCTTTAAGCCTCATATTCTCAATTTCCTGTTTTGAAGCACACTTTTCCACTGTGATGCTGTGCAGCTATTCTCACTTGTTTCAAAGTGAAAAATGTCTTGATCTAGTTTGTATACACCTTTATTAGGATCATACATTCCAGATTTTTGAGCTACCAACTCCATTTGTGCATATTCTGCATCATTGAGCTTAGTTTTATCATCCTTGGCTCTTAAAAGTTGAGCTTCTTCATCTCCTGCCATATTCACAAAGTCTTCATCTTCACTGTGGTTGTCCAAATCATCCAGGAATTCTGCATTGGCTCTTGCCTCTTCCCATGAATGTTAAATATCAGGATGTTTGGCCATTTTCTTCCTCTGAGCAGAATAATCGTCTCTTGCATCTTTACATTCATAACGAATATTTGTGTGTTTCATTAGAGTGCAATGCTGTGAAGAGAAAGACCAGGAAGCAAATGCTTCATCCCAAGTCTGATGTTCATCCTTTAGATCCATTGGCGTTCTCCAAGGTTTGAACAGTGTTAACATTGTTATACAGTAGAACTTTCTCGATCTCCTTTGTCTTTGCGTGGTAATGTTCCACCAATAAAATTGATTGCATATAAAGGTGAATCCTTATACAAAGTCATATAGTGGCTGTCTTGTTGAATATGGCCTTTTTTGAATGGTATAAGGTTTGATTGAACCTGTTGTGTCTCTTCATGTATGTTGTCTATATCATCTTCACAATGTAGTTCATCTGTAGACTTGCCAGTAAGCTGTTCATGGGAGATTCTTTTTTTATTTTTGTCAAATCTCTTTTTGGGACTATCACTATCATCAGATATGTCTTCAGATGATATAGCTGTATCAGAATCAGAATACAAGCTTTCTTCTGTCAAAGTGTCAGAGCTTGTATCTGACATTGTACTGATTCCACCACCCACTTTAGGCACAATGATCTTGTTATCTTCAAGAAACCAATCATGTTGATTTTTAGTCAATTTATTCTTTACTGTCCTTAAGACAAAATCATAAACACAAAGATGCTCTAATTCCTGACCACGATAGCAATAGTCATCTATTTTGGATATGGGAACAATACCATCATTCTTTTTCACTACAATAACATTTTCATCAGGAACAATCTCAGCTTCTTTTAAGACATTCTCAGAATGTTGGTTGCTGATTTTGTTCCACTGACTTTTAACAGCATAAATGTAGATTTTCCAATACATGTTGATAAATTTTATATTTGTATAATGATCAGGAAAGCCCAGAATATACATTGAAGCCATAGGACTCCCAATTTCCATGGGTGCTGTTAAGCTATTAACAACTTTTACTACAGTAGACAAAGCAAATTTGTTGCGGTCAAGCAGTTTTTTATTATTGCTCTGGCTATCTGAGTTTTCTTTCATCTTGCGTATCACTCTAAGCACAGCTTCAAATAAAACATTTGTTTTAATCCCTATCTTTGAGACATAATCTGTTACATATGATTCACTGCTGTCCCTGATAAAAGACAAGTAGAGTCTGTATTACAACAAATCAAATATTCAAGCAGAGGTGTCCAAGTATTATACCAAGCTTCACCTTTTTTCATCTGAATGGCTCCAGTTGCAGCATCAAAATATGTTTGCGACAACAATTCTCTTGGCATACGAGCTTTGTAATGACCATTACTATCTTGACATAAAGATCTAGTTTCTCTGGCTTCTGGTCCATCTTCTACTGCTTTTTTATTGGATTTTTTTGAAGATCTACAAGTATGAGCATTTAGTCTACAAGCAAGGTGATCACAGTCAATAACAAAAGAAGCAAACCATTTATCAAATTCTTCACATACATGACAACCCTTCTGGTTACATTGACAGGTCTGAGCAGGTGGTGATGTTGGCATTTTCAGCTGAGGATCAAAATATGGTTTCTCAACTACTTTTCTTTGAAGTATATCTTTCTGAACTCTCCAACATGGCAATTTTCCAAATATTCTACCAATGATTTAAGAAATGCAGAATCACCACCTAGGATCCTGTCTCTGATCTTTTGAGGTGACAAGGCCCACTTGACCCATATCAAGGTGTGTAGATGTAAAGTAGTCCTTCCCTGCTGTTCTACTGTGCCATAATATGCTTCAGTCTCACCATAGCAACCTTCTGTTCCTGAGCCAACAGCAAGAACATGTTCGATAAATGCTTTTACTATGAAGTTGAAGAACCTTGCAGCAGCAACAGGGTTATTAGCCATCATAGTGATACGCTCCTTTTCAGTCTTGATATCAGGCTTGAAACAAACATCACTACCAGCAAAGTACAGGCTGATAGGATGAACATGATCAGCAGGTGATAAAGTAATAAACCAAGTAGGAGCACCTAATTTAATTATTAAAGACCAGATCTCATTATGCATATGTTTTCTTGCTGTCATGGAGCCCTTGACAGAAGAAGCTACACTATCTAGATGTTTTAAGAGGGTGAAACAGTTTTTCTCATCATCTGTCTGAGGTTTTACACTTTCATTATTTTTCAAACGAGATATTATATTTTCAAGCACTGTTTCATTCAGTTTATGTATGCAATCAGCAACTTTGTCCATGTTTTTCCTTTGAGTCATCAGATAGCCTCCTCTATTTGCTTGGCTTATCTGCTCTATGTTGAATGCTATTAATGCAAATACAGGATCAGATTGAAATCTTTTGTCGTGATACATCAGAAGCCATTTCTTATGTTTTATTGCAGAAGTACGACCTTTATGTAAAAGATTCAATATACCACCATAACCATAAGGAAAAAGGTGAGGAAACATTTGAGGTAATAACTGAGGGTTGTCAAAAGTTTTTTCAGGCTTTTTATTTTGCCCAATAAACAGAATATTCTTATCTCCTTTTTTTAAGTGATGGATTGCAGTCCTTTTTATTTCTTTAGAAGTCATGTTATTCAACTCAACACCTGTCAAACCATGTACTGTAAAAGGGCAAGGCCCTTCACCAGTGCCATCATCCTCTTCTGTATCATGTGCAGAGCTAGTCAAAGGATCTTTGTTTGTCCATGCTTCTTCATAGTCATAACCAACAGGAACATCATCAGATTCATAAGTTTGAAGATTTTCATCTGAGATTTCAAGATCCTTATAGTCTTTATGATTGAGTTTTAGCCAATCTAAGGCATGCATACTTTATTGAGTCTAACCAGCAGAGGTGTTCTTTTTAGATCTTCAGAGGTAGGTCTACATGGACCTGTATACATAAAGGCTATAACACTGTCCAACTCCTCTTTAGCAGGGGGTAAGATATTATACACCTTAGGAATTGGGTTTGAAAAGCACACTACATTAGCTTTCATTTTATACCTCCAGCTAACAGCAACTTTGATAAAGCAGTAACTATGTCTTACCCTGGCAATCATCATTTTTTCCATAAAAGAAAGACCTTAGAGACAAGGAGGAATATCCCCAAGCCACAATCCATTGACAAGAGACATGACAGGTGCTTTTCTATGTCTTTTCATATAGGTTACATAGCTCTCACATACCTTTGTACAGTTGGTGTCTAACACAGGTCCTTCAAGGTGTATAATGTTGCTGCTAGAAGATATTCTCTTTACAGGTGACTTCATCTCGTTCTAGTAAGGATAGATCTATCTTTGATGAGCTCAAGTCTATCAAATGTTTTAAAGGCACTAGTTGGCCACAAACAGCACAACCTGTCTCTTCAAAATTCAAAGGACTTGTACCAGTACAGAAGTTGTCTACTATGTTTGCAATCTTGTATTTTGTAAGTGGGGTTGGAGGAAAAGAGATAGGAAGGTTTTGTGGGGCCAAAACTGGTGGTTGCCCTTGGGTTTCTGCTAAGATTTTTGTCTTTTTTATTGCTTCCAGTTCATTAAATACAAAATAAACTTGCTGACAGTTAATAGAGCACATGTTATGGTTGTTCAGACCTTCAAGTAGATGTTTCTTAAGTTTACCCAAGTCCAGGTTGTGATATGCTCCCACAAGACGTAAAGTATCATTGGATAATTTGGCCATAATAGGGCTATGCAGAGGGACAGCACATAGCAATGAATTTTCCTGTAGAGTGTCACAGGATTTATCATTACTTGGCTACTACATGACCAAATTTGAATCTCCGATCTAAACAAGTACCCATGTATGGAGAGGTAGAAATTTTTAGAGGATATAGCTCTCTATCATGAAAAATTGCTATACCACCTCCAATGCATGCTTCTCTACCCTGGATGGGGAAGACGACAGGTGGTTGGAATACTTTGGGTCTATATTCTTCTTTAGGGCCTGTTTGGATCACGTTGCATGCAACTTGCAACTTGCAAAGTTGCAAATTCCCGTGCGATATGTGACATAAAGACTATAAATAGACTGGTCTAGAATGGCCTGGAACATGATGAGATCATCCCTATGACACATCTTTTCCAATTTAGTTCAGTGCCTAAGAGCGTCTAACTTATTTTAAGACTTATTCAGAGCGTCTAACTTATTTTTGGCCTGCTGTTATTTGTTTGTCTGAAAATAAGTACATGGGAATTTGTTTCAGACCCTTCTAGACCAATCTATTTATAGTTTTTATGTAAGATATCATATGGGAATTTGCAAGTTTGCAAGTTGCAAGTTGCATGCAACGTGATCCGAACAGGCCCTTATGTCTCTGTTTTACATTTTCATACAGTTGATATAAGTATAGTTGAGATATTCTAGCAATAAGTTGGGACACATAGATAGCATATAGACATGGAGTCTTACTATACAAAGTGGCAAAGTCTGATCTTCTAAATTGATTACACATGCTCTCTAGCTTTGCTACAGCAATATAGTCAGTATTTATAATTTTGTCGTGAATGACATATATGATATAGTTCTTCCAACCTAGAGGACATGAAGCTTTTCCTTTTTGAGCAAATAATATATAGTCCTTAATAGCCTGTAGAATATAACAAGAGCCATAAAACAGCAGCAGGGTATTATCAAACAAATCATTCAAATCAACAGCAAACAAATCATATAGTTCTGTAGCCAGCAAGTCTGTATTCTGCAAGTAAGGCAAAGCACTATGGGAAAATGGCAAGTCAACACAGCTCAGGTCTATTCTATTATGCTGCAAAGTGTTTGCATGTTTATTTTGAAACCAAATATGACCAATGATTACTTTCAAGGTCACAGACAGATGTATGGCCATAGTAGCCAATAAAAGAGCAGAAATTTTCATGATGATAGTAGAAAGCAAGAAGCTTAAAGTCATATGATTGCTTATTGGATTATTTATAATATAACACATGATGATTGTCTTATTAAGCAAAATCTCATAGTAAGGTCAAACAAAAGTATATTTAGCCTATATACGAGCTATTTTATATTCTAAAGTCATCTAAAAAAGACACTTAGACAATGGATAATACTATAAGATGGATTCAAACTTACTTGTCTCTGATAATGTCTCCCTGCCCAAAGAATATTGAAATTGACCATGACATTACGATGACCATCTTTGATGTATTCACCCAAGGTGTAACACACAACCACAAGGCTTCCTTTGTGAGGTTGATAATGGGGCCACATGGGAATACCACAATTGAGACCAATTTTAGCAAAAGCATCTTCAGTAGAGAAATTGTAGTTTCTGAGATCAAAGATGGGAACTTCAAGAGAGTTAGAATATTGTCAGTCTGAAACTATACTTCTGTCTGTAACATCCAGTACCCTTCCAGATAGATTATTACCAAGAGTTGAGGATGGTTTAGATTCCTCTATAGGAAAACTTGTTAGCGGACTAGAGAGAGAAGTCTTGTTACTTACTTGCTCCAACTTTAGTTTCAAAGCCAAGACAAGATTTCACATCTCCAGATGCCTCCCTCTGCCCTTCACTATAAGGGTCTGCAGGTACAAGAACAGATTCTTGACCAAGAGTGTGACAAACCACAATCTCCAGACGTCTACCATCCAATTTGAGAAGTTGAATTCCCAAATGTTGTTTAACCTTGGCAAAACCTTCCTTGCCTACCTGATAAGGCTGGCTCATATGAACCGTGCCAACCATGCCCACTGAAATGCACTTTGTAGGAATATTGGAGGTCTTGTTGTTTGTAACAGTATGCAGTGCTCTTCCCAGTTTGTAGTTTACCCAGGACAACCTCTCTAAAGGAACACAAGAGAGATTAATAAACTCAAACCTTGGACTTTTTACAAAGTTGATCACATCAAGAACAATTCTAAGATCAAGCAGTTAAAACAAAGGAGAAGAAGGTTAGAAGAAATATACACTTCATATCCTTGATATTATCTGTGTTGTAAGCATCCATCCATTTTTTGATCTGTCCCCAATTGCAGATATAACACTTTGTGTTTCCAAAATCCACAAAGCTACCACAGCTAGAAAGACAATGGGCCTGATATGATACATAGCAAGACCAAAACAACTCACTCTGGAAGAAGAGGCAAGTCCTGAAGAATTTGAGAAGTATGAACAAGAGGATCCACTAGCTTTTCAACAGCCTCTCCCACAAACACATGTTCCCAAGAAGAAGCATCTACAGAAAAAGAGTAATTGAACTGGGTGACATCTTCAAGGTAAAGACCTTCCTCTGCTTGAGGGCCTTCTATGAACTCTATATCAGAACTAAGAGAAACATCAGATAGTAATAAAAATAAGGTCATCTAGAATCTTACTCAGAATCCAGACCATTTAGAATACTAGCATTGAATTTCCCCTTTGGGGTAGAAGAGTTTTCCTTGGGTGTAACATGAGAGACCTTGACATTAGATCCTGAGGTGCTTTTTCTGGTTTTGGGAGTAGGTGTAACAGGAGACTCCAATAATTTCACCCCTCTATATATATATGAGTATGAGAGCAGACAAGTCAAACCATTAAAAGAAAAAGAAAACTTACTTCTTTAGCTGAGGTGTGATACCTGTCCTTCGAGATGCAGGAGTTTTGCTAGGTGTTGCTACCATGCTATACAGAGTTAGGCATAAGGTTACAAGAGCAGAAAACTAACGATAAATCTTCACTGCCAGAGTTTGACAGTATGCTAGCAGATCTTTTGGGTTGTTTCCTATACAATATACGGGATTAATTAAGATGTAAAAAGAAACAAGCATACCCTTTGTTTTTAGAGCCAAGCTTGATAGGGGAAGCAAGTTGCTAAGGAAAGTGAGAGGAGTATGGTAACACAGTAACCTGATACCTTGACACCAGAATTATATACACCTCTTCATTGCTATAGAGAATAAGTAGATGGCTATAATGAATATGAGCATACTTACTTGTCATCATTATCATCTGATTCAGCAAGGCCTGCCATCATGGCTCCTCCATCTGCATCAGAGTTTTGTTCTCCTTCTGAAAGATGACCATCTGAGACTATAAAACCATCCAAATCATCATCACTATCTAGATCATCAGGATTATCACCCAGGGTTTTGACTGAAGATGTAACAGTATTGGTGGTAAATTCTTCTTCATCAGTAACCTCAATTTCCTTTCTATACAAAAAGAGATCAGAGGTAAAGACAATCAGTAAGAAAGAGAAACACACAGAATCTTTTTCTTTTTCTTTGGACTAGAATACCAGTAAGACATTACATGGCAGAATGACAGATAGCAGACAAAAGGCCAGTGACACAAAGTCAACTCTAGGCAGAACAACAAGACAGCAACAATGTCAATTCTGTCATGAATAGCAAAGACAACAAGGTCTATTTTGCTAAAGCAAGAGAATGAAAGGGCAACATACCTAGAGAAAGGCACGCTAACAATTGCAGGTCTTTTGACAGGTGTCTTGTTGTATGAATCACCTGCACCTTCAAGAACTTTTTCTGAAGGAGTTCTGACATATGCAGTGGTCCTAGATAACATAAAACAAAATTGTTATACCTACACAGGTCAAGGTCAAACTTACCTTTGTACAGAAGAGACTTCTTCTTCATCGCTGGACAGGGAGATTTAACAGGTTCACATCTAGCAGTAGCAGCCTTCTTGGTAGCCTTACCAGGACCAGGCATGTTGAAATATACGTGGGACAGACAAGGATAAGACAAGGATGAAGCAGTGGGGTATAAGAACAGGAGGAAAGAAAGGAATAAGGGAAAACACCTGAGCCAACCTTATAAAAGGGGAGGTAAATTCTAGATCTAAAAGACATAAGGAGCAATCTGAAACAAATAAAATTGCATAGGTTCATGCATAGGTTCTATCAAAAGTCTTATAAACATTGGACTACCTATAAGGAGCTTAATATCAGCTATGCTTCTATAGCTACATATGGTCAGCTCTGGCCTTAATCCGGAGCTCTGGAGTTCCAGAGCCTGTTTATATGTATCATAAAAAACTTGTTTCAACATGGATGGCCATATCAGCCTAGAATCTCCAGCTGCTGAAAGAATATCTCAAATATCTCAACTGTCTACAAAATCAGAAGACAAGCATTCAAAACAGTCAATCCTTTCCAAGATGAATTCAGAAGATCCAGGCAATTTGATTTTATAGGCCATTGATTTCTTGCTTATTGGCTCCATAGTGCAATATGTTGAATATAATATTATGGAGAGATCTAACAAAGGAGATGGAATGTTACAAGCTCTGAAGTTCTACAAAGTAAGTTTTAGAGAGGCTGTATCAACATTGCTTATTCTGTGTTTGACATAGAAAGCAGACTGGCAAAAAGTGGCCTTCACTAAATATCCTTTTCCTCTCAGCTTTAGGATGACAATTTAGCAAGACCATGGTGATCTTCATGAAGTTCAGCTGCATCTTTCTGGTATTATTGGTAATAAACAGACAGCTCCTATCATCATGGAATTGTAAGTACCACAACCTGGTAAAACTTGTCTGAAAAATCAACAGTTCAGAAAAAGAGATTCATCATCAATTTCAAAGGATTCAGCTAACAGGTTTAGGTTGTCCAGACTATAAAATAAATTCAGAAAATTCAAGATCGTTTGGAGAAAGCATTACCTGAGGGCAAACTCAACAAATGGACTCCAAGTTACACAGCCAGTGGTCACCCTGCTATAGACCTTTCAAATCGCTATGTTACCAATGTGAAGGACAAAGGAATATTCACATCTCTTCCTGTAACAGATCTTATGGATCCCTATGGTTATCTGCAGAAAGTCATGGGCCGATTCTGGCATTATACTGAAGATAATAAAGTAGAGTGCTTTGAAAGATATGAGAAGGAGACGAAGGACAATGGTGAGAAAAGATACAGGTATGTGCTTTCTAAAATAACAAGCTTCTCATTCAGTCTGGTCAGTTCAAGGCCCTTGGATATTGTAGCCTTGAGAACAGGTCACTTTGTAGATGTCAGGCATCCACTAGAACCACATCTTACATAATATAACCTGCTGCCTTTGGGGACTCCATCATGAACCTAGCACGCCTCCAGGACGATAACTGAAGAGATCTTGCACTTAGAGATCACTCTGAGTGGTAGAAGTGGGAGAAAAGACTAATATCAAGACTAAGGGAATACATCAATAGTACCCCTACTTATATACACAACTATAGATAAGCATCCTGACTAATAGATATGGACGGAGCATAAGAGAAGACAATAGGAATGGCTGGAACATAAATGATATATGAAAAGAAGCTGGAACTAGAAAGGTAAGCCTCAAAGATAAGAGAACCGAGACAATGGATAGGTACTACTGATGGAGATAGAGAGAGATATAGATATGAAATGATGAGAAAGACTGACTAAATGGAAACAATGTGGAAATAGAAGATAGGAGATAGGAATAAGCCGAGATATAGTGGAAATAAGATGGAAAATGAATATAAATGAAAAGGAAATGAAAAAGAAATGAAAAAGAAACTAAAGGATAAATTCTGTTCATAACATTACCCCCTCGTCAGGCTTTATCATCCCGATGAAGTGTAGAGAAGATAACATCACAGAAGTGTGACCACCTAGGCAACTGCTGAGAAGTAATATGGCAATGAAGTGTAAGACCCAACTGGTAGAGGTTTATGGGCTAATTCAATGGAAACTTCCCACTCTGTTGAATGGTACTACCAGTAGCCAGTTCTGGGGTTTGGTCGAAATAATTGTTGTTGTAAGGCCAGGTCTACTCGGTGTCTTTGACGACAGACTTCTCGAATAAAGTTGAGCTCTGTGAGGTTTGTATGTAGTATAGCAAGTTCTTGAACTGCTTTGTTGGGATGCCACAAGGCATCATATACAAGTGGTAGACAAATGTCAGATGGACAGTAACACTCCAGCCAGTGGTGGTATCATTTTTGATATAGTGGAGATGAGTCAAGCTTGTGGTCGCATATGTGGAGAACAGAGTTATTAAATTGATAGCAATTACATAAGGGATTTTCCCGCTCATTTGAACGGTACTTGTAATGATATCCCTATTGGATCAACCTGCCTAGATCCGTTCTTCAATCAACCTTCTCCTGTTCTTTAACTTTGGAACTGGTGTTGGGATCAAGTGGTTGTTTGGTAGAGAGTACACAAAATATAGTACAGGAACATGTAGTGGGGCTGGCATGTAGACATGTCCATTCCCTACCAAAGACAGGTAATGCTCCTGCAACCACTCTATTGTCCAGTTAGCTGATGAAAGTAAGATCCAGCAGCTATATTGATGAGTTTGCTGGGCTACATTGTACTGTTCTTTTCCACAAGTGTTAAGACCCTTGATATCACCTGCATTGAATTGGCCCACACATAGTGGTATGTGGCCACATGGTAGACAGTGCCATCACTGAGTAGAACATTGTATTCTGGGTGGTGGCAAGACATGGTAATGGTTGGAGTGGAACTGATGTATTTAAGGCACATTCACATGAATCGAAGATATATATAAAAAAACTTTTTCCTGCTTGTTTGGATGGTACTAGAGTGGCAATTCATGCCCAGGTAAAATCATTTTCACTGGATCTTTGTTGGTAATGTGCTGGTTGATAGACTGGAAGTGGACGAGAGGGTATTTGGTCGGTATGAAAGGTATCCAGCTCGATGGATTGCATGTTGTGATCAAAACGAATAGAGGCACCCATATTGAAATTGGGTAATTGTGGGTAGGGCATTCTGCTCCATCGTACAACTGCATAGACAAAGCCAAAGATCAAAAGGCAGACACCAGCAGCAATGCCAAGTGTAAGACCTAACCCAGAGGTCTCTGGATTGCTCATATTTGATTGTGTTTTACTAAGAAGAGAGCTGGCGTAACAGTCGTTGATATGCCCTTAACTCTGAGCACAGGTCAAGGACAAGGAGGATAACCTCTATCTCTGTATCTCGAAGGGCTAAGAGATGTATATCGAGGAGTGGGAGAGTGTTGACAGCTGCCTAGCAAATAACAAGATTTACTTGTCTATTGCTATAGAGGTTAAGCTGGTGAAAAGTCTCTGAAGGAGTGAGATGGTAAGCTGTATGTTTGAGGTGTTCACGTCAACGGGTTGCAATTTTGGATGAAGAATTGGGTTAATGTTATGCATGACAGCATCTGTCCTTTATGAATGACCAAATTTCCCATGTCTAGGTGCTTTTGGATCTGGAGGTAATTAATAGCAAAGTCGGTAGTTTTGGTGAAAGAGTTTTGGTGAAAGAGTTGAGCTTTGAACTATAGAGAGGAAAAAATTTGAAAGAATATAATAAGAGATATGATGCTACAATGACGAGGGGACTAGTGTTTGAGGCATTACTTTGATCTTCAGTCTCTGACTGCTTGATCTCAGTAGTTCATGGACTCATTCCATTGCCCATTTTATTCGTCCATTCACATGCCTTACTACCTCTTCACCCCCTCATCAAGATCATGGTCCCCATGATCAGTGGAAAAAAAAATCTGGTTTTTTAAGATTTTTTGAGATAAAAGAGGTAAAATCGAGCTAAAAGTACAATATTCCACTGTAATTAATGACAATGTTTCCTGTTTTTCTTGAATGATTTTATCATTCAATACTCTTTACATCGGAAAACATTATATGCAAGTCCATCCTTCAGAACGCGACGAAGTTTTTCATGTGGTTCCCCTGCTCCACAGAATAAAGACGAGAAGGATAGATGAAGTGATGATTGTGATTATGGAAGGTGGGTGAAGAGATCATCCTGGAGCATGCGTCTCCAGCTGGGAGGTGCTAAAGATTGCTGTCAAGAAGGATTTGGAGTCGGTGTGTCTGGTGCTGTAGACTTGATATATTCATCTGCATCTGTTGTGGTTCCACATCCTTGTATGCCCTGAGTGTTATAAGTGTACTTGTGGTTGCTTCCAGTACTGTCGAAGCTAGCTGTAGAAAGACAGCAAGATTTGGGAGGATATGTTGTAGTGGCTGCAGGGATCGACATTTGAAGTGACGACTGAAATAGTGAGACTGGACAGCCTGTTGGCTGTCTGGCTCTGGTATGGGAGGCTGATATGAATGAGAACAGTGATGGAGCTATAGACTGTCTGGAGGAGGTGGCGGTGTATAGGCCACAAGTTGTTTCAAATAATCCTTTGTTTTTGAAGGAACAATGTCAAAAACCCATGCCCCAATGCATAAGAGCATGGTGAGTATGATGCCAAATATCACCAACTATCAGGAAAAAATGACTTTGACTTATATCAACCTGAGGCTGCTTAGGTCAGCCCATGGT
>QLOY01006286.1:0-26277 GCA_003313965.1 Megacollybia marginata
ACTGGCCGTAGCTGTGCCATGCCTCTGTATCAAGGTGCCCATATAATTTGCAAATGGTCTTTTGAGTACTGGCCATAGGATTTGCAAATGTCCTACAGCTATGGCTGCTTTCTCGTTTTCTTTCTGATTCATCTATTATTTATCGGACTGTATACACACATGGCCAGGTACATACAATCTCAATTCATCTATATTTATATCTCTAGAGCTGTATATAAGGACGTCTAGGACTCGTAGTACCACTAGATAACCGCCCCTTGCCTACTATTTGTATTTGGCTTGGTGTTAAACGATTGGGTTTTGTTTGGTTCATCTCTAGTGTGAGATTGACGTGTTTGTGATTTGCGATTTGGATTTTGTGTTGTGATTTTTGGAGTTTTGAGTTTGGATTTTGAGTTAAAGTTGGTTTTGCATCTGTTGGTGCATTGTTTTGTGTTGGATATCATAGTCTGCTGTTTCTAGGAGTTAGACAACTACTCTAGAAGTTCGAAAACTCTTACTAGTCTGAAATAGACAAAGTTCCGAAGCATTTCCCTGCTTGAGACACTTCTCTAGAATAACAAAGAGCTTAAAACTCACAACCCCTGGGACATTAAAAGACAACTAGTGCGTGCTGTTTGTGGTGTGTTTTGTGGTTTGTAGGCTTTGTTTCGACGCCTTAGATCGCAGATCTCTCCCTAGACTTTGTGTCGACAGTTCCGCTCGTGTGCACCGCCACCCCGAGCGTCCCTATCAGTGTCTGAATAAGCAAGACCGAATTCGCAGCAAAGTCAGCAAATCTGCAAGCATCGGAATGAGATGTGTGTTCAGATGGGGATTTTGTTCAGGTGTCTGTTTGAGTTGAACCACAACAGTATCGTCATGAATGAGGAGGTTTCCATTCACAGACGATTCCTCAATGGTATTGATCCAAAGAGGGAAGTATTCAGTTTGGAGGTCTGGCTTGAGAGGTCGTCAAGGCTTGTGCTGGAGGAGTGGGTCTTTTGCATATGAAGAGAATGATGTTACATTGCAGAGAAGAGCCTGAACAATGTGGATAACCTGCTGATGCCGGTATGAGGCAATTTGGTCAGTTGTTGCAGTGATATCACTGATGGTTAGGTCACCGGCTTTTCAGAGATTGTCAAGCACTGGCTGAAGCAGCATATTCTCAAATTTTGCATTATATAGTTTGCAAATGAGAGGGAAAGTACTGGAATCAACTTTGTTAGGCGCATCTGCTCATTGCTCGACATGAATACTTCGCGAAGCATTGAAGTTGTCATATGTGAGAGCACATGGATGGTTCTCGAAGACTGCTTGAGCCTCTTCGACTGCCTGGTTTGCGAGTAGTGGGACAATATCCATGATGGTTGAATACGATGGGGTAAGGCTACAATGGTGGAGAACCTCGATTAGCTGGTGTGATGCACCAGTTGCCCAGGAAAACAATCCAAGCCCCAATTGGACCTTCATCAAGTTCCTTGAGCGAACATGAAGAATCTGAGATGTTATGATCTTCTGTGCCTTCAACATCCAGTTTGTGAGAACATTACAGGTAATGGATGGAAAAACTTACAAGCTTTGAGGATTTCTTTCTGTTCTCATCACTCTGTGGACCATGACAAGCAGACTCAAGGATATGGGTCCATGATTCCGGTACGTCAATGGCATTGATGGCATTATTGATGCTCCAACTCTTGATGTAGTCGATGCTGATGTCTCTCGAAGCCATCAGTAATTGCTTCTTTGCTGGCTCCATGTTGGCTTCGATTTGTTCACAAATCATCTCCAACGCAGGTCCCTGGCGCATCCACTCCTCAAGATGCAATCTCCTCTTCGGATCAGCCCAAGTAGCATCTAAGAACTCTTCTATTCATGTAGACCCTTCCTTGTACAGACCAGTCCTGTATCTGACGAAGCGATCATTTTTTGCATGCACAAGAGTGGCAACAAACTCAAGAGGTGTGAACCAAGCCTCTACAAGAGCGCTTAGAACAATATCAAGGTGTTGAGAAACAGTCCATCGAGTGCTATAGCGCCTCTGTGAGTTTTCACTGCTCGGTGGTGGAGTAGGTTGTTCGGGTAAATGTGGAGTGGATGAGGGTGCATCAGACCGTACTCGTAGGTCAGGAACATTGTTTGGGTTGACAAAATTGCTCTCTGAAGGAATAAGAATGAATTAATAAATGAAATAAATATGTACCTTTGTCTGGCATTAATGGGAGCACTGGAATGCGAGCTGTTATGTTGACCGGACTCTCAAGTGGACAAGCAGGGGTTTGAGGTGTTGACGCAAGCCCATGTGCAGCTGCTGACGAAGTATGCCAGTTGAAAAAGGAATCATAAGTTGTTGGGATGGAAGAAACTTGACGCAGCAAGGGAGAAGGGTTTGGTGTTAATGGGGGTGCAATAGACGAGTGAGGAACTGAGCTCGTGGTACCAAGAGAACGAAAGAAATTGATGTAGCTGCTAGACATTGTGGCAAAGGGCCAAATGGAGGTAGGAGTGTGTGGCATCATTTGGGACAATGGGAGCGAATTTGAAGCACTTGTATCATTGAAATGGAGGCTTTGAGACATTTTGGCCCATTGCTTGCAGAGATTACAGCCAATGAAGGGTCTTGACAATGAAAATGCTGCAAAAATAAAAAAATGAGGTCACACATTTCTCATGTGCTGTAGACGAAATGGCTCTATGCGAGCTATTTTCGGAATTCTACAGGTCTACCAGGGAACGAAAAGGCTCTGAAGGCTTGGAAAGTTATGTTCTACAGTGAATTGTATGACCTATAAATTCAGGCCTTCTTCAAACTGACAAAGAGGCACATACGTGGTCTAACATGACACATCAGTCCAAATGTTCTTAGTCTCTATGGAATCACAACTGACCTGCATGGAATGCCGTCTGTTCATGTGTAATGTGAACACACAACAATTCCTACAAAATGATGCAGAGGCAGATCCATGCCCTCTGGTATGTGCCTAATTGTCTTCAAGTTGGGCATCTCAATGACACTCATATTTATCGCATCTGTGTGTGTCTCACAGCTCATAGACATTGCAAACGGTCTGACATATATGCATTCACTTCCCAACTCTGTCTATCATGGAGATTTGAAAGGGGTCCATGTTCTTCTGTGGAGTATTCTCCACACTAATGAACTTAGACCAATATAATGGTCTCCCATGATAGTTGAGCACTGATCGGCGACCTCAGTTTCTTGAGATTGGTTGAGAGTTCATTCAGTATGACAGTGGATACTGATGGGGGAACTGAGTGTTGGATGTCTCCCGAAAGGCTTTTTGGGGAAGAACCTTCTGCTGAGAGTGACGTCTATTCCTTCGGAATGATAGCACTGGTGTGTCTTATCTGCGCTCTTTTTTCTTTTTTAATCCCATAGTAGGAGCTGTTCACCCTAATGGCTCCATACCACAATTTGAAATATGCACAGGTAATCTATGCAGTCATCAGTGGGAAGAAGCCTTCTAGACCAGAAGCTGGGAAGATGTGATACGAGATGAATGACATGTGGTGGAATCTCTGTGTGTGGTGCTGGGCCTTTAATCCCATGGACCATCCAAAGATCAAAAGTATTCATAACAGCTCCAAATTAATGCTTCCAGAAAATATCTCTTCTAATTGTTTGTTCGCTGATAGGGGCGCTCGGGGTGGCAGTGCACACGAGCAGAACTGTCAACGCAAAGTCTAGGGAGAGATCTGCGATCTAAGGTGTCGAAACGAAGCCTACAAACCACAAAACACACCACAAACAGCACACACTAGTTGTCTTTTAATGTCCTGGGGGTTGTGAGTTTTAAGCTCTTTGTTATTCTAGAGAAGTGTCTCAAGCAGGGAAATGCTTCGGAACTTTGTCTATTTCAGACTAGTAAGAGTTTTCGAACTTCTAGAGAAGTTGTCTAACTCCTAGAAACAGCAGACTATGATATCCGACACAAAACAATGCACCAACAGATGCAAAACCAACTTTAACTCAAAATCCAAACTCAAAACTCCAAAAATCACAACACAAAATCCAAATTGCAAATCACAAACATGTCAATCTCACACTAGAGATGAACCAAACAAAACCCAATCGTTTAACACCAAGCCAAATACAAATAGTAGGCAAGGGGCTGGTACTATGAGTCCTAGACGTCCTTATATACAGCTCTAGAGATATAAATATAGATGAATTGAGATTGTATGTACCTGGCCATGTGTGTATATGGTCCGATAAATAAAAGATGAATCAGAAAGAAAACGAGAAAGGGATCTCCGAGGGTGGTTGCCATATGCTGTGCCACCTACCCCTATTTTTGAAGTATGGCTGTACCCAGGCATAGTGGTTCTAGTAATGTGTCCACATGGATCTGCATTCCAGGTACTGCTTTGAAACACTTTTACTAAGCCTCAGGTGCCTTGCGATTGGCCTATCCGATACCGTGACTTTCCTAGTCCTGTTTTCTAAGCACTCTCCCAACTCTAGATGACTCAGTGAACCATGTGGTACACCAATGCTGACGAATGCGATGCTGGATCAGGTGTTTCTGGTAGTCTAGAGGATGCCTTTCGACTTTCTTTCCTCCTTCCCCTAGACTCAATCATGTGATGGTTGCCGTAGTACAGTCCTTAGTACTAGACATGAATTCCTGAGAGTTCAACTCATCTAGGATCATCAATGACACCAATTAACTATACTAGCCATGTTTAAGAAAGACCCAACTCAGTATACAGCCTAGTCTCAAACAAAGACAGCCGCAAACGAGTTTCAAAGTCTAGATGCATACTCAGTCACCAAGTCTAGATGTAACGCCAGACTATAGACGAGTTAATAGACACATCTCGACCTTATAGCCCAACTTATGTTGATAACATTGCCAGTTTATAAGCTTAGACGAAAAACCGGTGTATCATCGCTTTGTTCCACATTCGAGTTAGGCAATAAACAGGCACGAGGCCTTTGTAAATTTGATAGGACTACCGTCTGAGTGTGTTTGTGACAGGTAAGTATAATATATAATAAACATAAAATATTGGGAGGGAAATTAGTGGTGGGTTAACAAGAAATTGAGAGATTCTGACAAGGCTGCAAGTGAGTACTAAGCGGGAAAGAGATGAGTTTTACCAACCTGGCAAGGCTGCAAGTGAGTAAGCAAGAAAGAGATGAGAGCCCCTTTCTTTCATCTTACTGCCTTGCCAGTCGCGGTTACTGGGTATAGCGGTAAAACTAAATAGAGGTTAGATTTGTGTTTCGTGACCTCTGATGACGACTCACTCCAAACTAGCAATTCCTTTCCGACCATTTAGGTAGGATTGCTAGGTGCACATGAATCTCATTTATGACCTGAGAGGTAGAGAGTCCATGAGGAGGAGGAGGTTATATGAGTGGAGGAACTCACACAAATAGAGTTGTATAAATGCATCATTTAAACCTGACTAATTGTTTGTTTGCTTTGTTCCACATTCGAGTTAGGCAATAAACAGGCATGAGGCCTTTGTAAATTTGCTAGGACTACTGTCTGAGCGTGTATGCAATGGGTAAAAGGTATTGAAGAAAAAGAGAGAGGCAGAGCGAAGTGATGCTGAGGATGACAGAATAGACGATCAGAGAGGTGTCAGGACAGCTTGGTGGTAGATCATAGCTTGCAACAGAACGGGATTCTTTCGGATGTAGATGCGAAAGGCCTCCAAGGACCAATGGCCTCTTGCCTGAATGATATGAGGCAAAGTGCCGTTTTCTGCTAGAGCTGTGGCGCCACCTGCTTCCACTCGAACCCAAAGGGCAGGGTGAATGGGGAAGCATGAATCTCTTGCACGGACATAAGCATGAAAGGCACGTATGACAGTGGCAGTGACAATGATGATGCAGTTGCCTTCAAAGATGGTGTCACCTTTGTGGGTGGGCAGTAGAAAGGATATAGCAGTGTCATCTTTAAACCACTGCACAGAAGCGCGTTGAGAGAACTTTTTCCAATTCCTTGCTTTAACATTGTCAGGCATAGTAAACTCAGCAACACGTAGCAAGGCATCAAAGCTGCATAGGAATTGACATAGCCACAACTTGTCATTGTAGGCAGGTGAGTTGCCATACTGGTCGATGGCCAGTTGGATATGGTCACGAGAGATAGGTAGTTTGCGATTGACAGTTGTACCTTTCAACCGTTTGCATCCCTTTAACATCCTTGCTACCAGAATACTTGACCTGATCTTTCAGATATTGGGAAAATACGGTTCTAGTTGATTGCAGATACCAGACAGGTAAGAGTCCACAGATTGAGGACGAATATGATGAGACATGTAGACGATGAAATAGCTCATAGTGCTTTCAGTGGGGTCAACAGGGAATTTGTGTAGGTTGCAGAAAGTGATATAGGAGTTGAGGGCCAATGTGTAGGAGAGGTTAGAGCAGTGAAAGGGAACCTCTCCATGCAGTGACAGGAAAATGAGGCGAGCCGACTACACTACAAAGAACGAACTGCCTAAGCGAAGGAGGCGAGGTAACTAAACCCCAACCCAAACAACCCAACGCAAAGGGTAGCACTCTCTAAGTATCGCCCTGACACTTCTTCTAAGTAACAGAGATGTTTTATCCCCTTGTAAGTTCATGAGATCGGTTTAACTACAAAAGTGATGCACTTCAAATTGACTTAAGCGAACGGTGATGCTTTGGTATGAAATCGTTAGGTAACACCTAATCGTCGCAAGGTGAGACTCTGATTAAGAGATCTCAAGGGTCACTGTGCGATACAATGAAGGGGAGTGTTCGTTTAGAACGAGTGGAGACTTTAATATAAGTACTCAAAATGCCAGAATTCGAGACTGTGGACTTAGGTTGCCAATGTAATAAACACTGGTCTTAAGTGTGCTTAGGAGAATGACTCCTTAGGGCAGGTGGTGGCAAGTGCGGAGGAACTGTTCTGGCTACTAAGCGGTACTAAGTTTGTCAGCAACGAGTGCAGCCTTGAGGATACGGGAGAGGAGGAGGTACTAAGTTGGTGCTTCGCACACAAGTTTACTTCAGTAACTACAGGAACTGTTCTGGCCCTTAGGCGGTACTGGGTTCGCTTAACTTCAAGTTGACGATGCCCTAAGCGATAATGCTCGGGCACTCCGCAATGCAAACATTCCCTAAGCAGTACTAGTTAGTCTTAGACGCAGCAATTTCTCATGCGATTAGATGCTATGTAGTCTGGTGGTTCAAAATGCAAGGTAGTATATACCTGCGAAATACACGCTGTTCTGTCTTCGTCTGTCTTCTGTCCTTTCTTTTCCATTTCCTCCTAGCTTTATACTCTCTGAATCCTTCCAGAACCTTCTAAACACCTGACCTGTACGCGTATGTGCCAGCCTGATTCCTCATTCTTTTCTGCCGTAGGAGTGCCGTGCCGTAGATATGTGTCAGACAGGTGTTGTAATCCCGGCATGACACGTCGATCCTCCCTTAAGCGACAGAGGAATGTTGCCGATGTCGTACTTGAATCCTTAAACCAAGTTAATTAGTAGGCAGCCTTGTTGTGCGGACTCTGTATTGGTCCCGACACTTCAACGGTTTGTTTCCTTTTCCCTGGGAAGCGTCCTAACTGACTTCCCTAACTGTTTATCTCTTTCTAGTCCCTCAGGTAACGATGACGTTACACTGCCAGCACGATCCCTGGCTGGACACTCCTAAGCCATTATTGTCGCCCTAAGACATCACCGATCTAGCTCTAAGGGAGATAGCTCTAACACCTTTGCCAGCTGACTACGGCCTTAAGACTTTCATTGTAGTGTAGACGATGGTCAAGGTAACGGCGAGTGAGTTAGATACAATTGACCGAGCTACAAGCCCAAGCCAACCCGTCTTAACTCTAGTTTGACCGTCCGTTCGAGTAGTATACTCGGTGATCGACACCACATGCCTCTTATGACATGGGGTACCTTCTAACCTATAGGCTTATCCCTTAGAGAGTCTTTCTCTAGTTTAGGGGATGCCTGAAATTCGCCTTAGGAGGCATTTCGAAAGACTTTCAGCCTTAGCCATTTAGCGGTCTTATCATCTCCCCCTTACTAAAGATTGACTGTCCACAGTCTTAGTTCATTCGATCTCTTTTTAGTCGACATCGTGCGCTCAGGTATTACGACTTAGAGCCTTTTCATGCTCAACTGGCTGCCCTAAGGGCACGGGACCTTGGTTAATAACCGGTTCCGGTGATGCTGGTAACTCGGCATCCTTATTTAAAGTTGTGACAGCTGGCGGGTTGGGTTCCGTGACTTAATTAGTAATGCGACACGACGTGTCGACCCCTGACCGAGTCCTGCCCTTTTGGTGAGTCCCCAACTTCATTCCTAGGTTGGCTGACTTAACTACATGCCTTTATTTAGACCAAACCTTATCCTGTCAGGTATAAATACAACTCCGACAATTTGGCCCTGTTTATCCATTGTTCAATTTTCAACCACGACCATCGCCGGTCATCTCTCCCTCTTTTCGTCACTATTTCATCGCACATGGTTGCCAAACCAACGCCCACAGTTGCTGCCGCGGTGAGTCTCTTAGTTTTGCACCATAACTCCAGTTGATGTTCAAATTTTATAGGTTCCTGGCAGGCTCGAGTCATACACCCCGTTCAAGGATTTTGTTACACTATATCCCGAGGTTTTTCACAAGAAAGGCCTGGCGACTGCCAATAAATTCACGATGAGTCGCATCGGTATTGAGTTGAACAAATTTCAAGTGCGTCACTCTTCTATACTGTAACACTGACTCAAAATTTTTTATTTACAGCATCTCTCGCCCAAAGCCAGCAAGGCTCAGAAGCAGTTCCTGCAGCAATTCTTGGGTTCTGTTTACGTGGCTGTGCTCAAGTACCCACATCTCGACCAACTGACTGGTCCCTTTTGGGACTGGCTACTTGACGCTACCGAGGTATGGATCCTCCGTCTTCCTTTTCCTTGGCTAACGTTTTCTAATTTGCCATAGGATGATTGGAATCCGTATACCGTTGGGTACCCCAATGCAACTAAATCTCCTCACCCAATCGCTAGTGGCCATTTCATTCCTCCTGCCCCAGTCACTTCTGCTTCCGCTAACGATAACAAATGAGTGGGTAACATTACTGCTTCCGCGACGTTGCTAAACGCCCCAAAGCATCAGCGCTCTCCCGATTCTACCGTAAGCTTTTTCTCAGTTGCTTTTTAATTTTACTTAGTCCTTTCTAGGAGCCTGCCATGGGGACTACTAAACCCCCCAAACGTCTTCGCACTATCTCTGCCCGCGGTACCGCTTCCACTCGTCAGGCTAAAGAAGAAGGTATTCCTCCTTTTTCTAACCTCCTTGGATTTCCCAAATTTCTCATATTCGTATCTTTTTAGACCTCTCGGCCCCAGACGAGGATGTCGAAGGGGACGAGTCCGATATCTCCCTGTCCACTGTTAAGGTCGGCAAACCCTCGAAGGGGTCGAAGCCCTCCTTCGATCCTAAACTGGCCAAGGACCAATGACAGGCTGCTGAAGCCAAAGCCCTTAAGGACATCAAGACTTCTCAAGATCCCCAAGTACTCAAGGATGCCGCCAACGAGCTGCCTGAACTGACGAGGCACTTTGCTCATCGCGGCTACATCTCTTCCTTCATCTGCGATAATAAGCAGTACGTCTTGGTTGACGGGTCGGGAAAGCCAGTGAGTCTTTTAGTTTATTTTACCGTCTTCATGTGTTAACCCCTTGCCTTAAGTTGGAGAACAAACGGTCCTCAGTCAAGGGTCGTCAATACAACAAGGAGTCACCGGATTTCGCTGGCTCCCGGGTCTTCCCAAGCGATTCTCCCAATCTCATTCCTATTACCGCGGAAGAGGCAGAGGAGCTCTTAGACACTCACGGGGTAAGTCTTTCATTATGTTATCTTACGTTTTTATTATTATTACTAACTTCCTCTCTTCTTTCGAATTGTCAGCCCACCGACGCCTGCTCTTATTGTAATAACGCGGTTCATGGTGTGTGCTGGGTCCTTGGAAATGAACCCTGTTACGGTTGTCAAAAGGGCAATGTTGTAGGCTGTCAACATGGTATCTCGACTAAAGAGCTATTGATCTCCAGCAAGGTGGAGTATTGTCGAGGTATCCGTAGCCCTCAAGGTACGTCTCCTTATTGTTTTTATTTCCTTACTTGAGCATTTTTACCTAGGTGTCGCTCTGTTCATCCGTCACCTGCAGAGCTCTGTGGCTCTCCTCAAGCATCTCGAAGACATGACCCAGTCTGCCCACGAAAACCTCGAGTCGGATGCTCACGAGCTTGCCAACATCTTCGACTCCATGCACTGAGAACGTGGTCGAGGCCCTCTTCCAGAACGACGAGGCTGCTAGCGTCATCACTCAGTTAGTCGCTTGTCTCTGTGACTGCCAGCAAATCCCTCTTGGTTCTTTCTTTGCCAAGTCTCGTCTTCTCAACGGGTTGGAGCTCACCACTGCTCTGGTAGTCCTTACAGCCGAAGAGTCTATGCCAGCTGGAGACGAGGATCGTGCAGAGTCGGCGTCTGGGTCCAAGACCGCTCAGGGGGAGTCGACTAAAGTCGACTCCTAATTTTGTGTTCTTCGTGGTGTGCCGCTTGTGTTGGCCTTCTACAAATGGTTTTGAAACCGTGCCATTGTAGTTGTAGCATAACGGTTTCCTCATGTGTCAGAGCAACCTCCTTAGGGGGTTGCTCTTCTGTCGAAGTCCATTGTTTTATGAAAACAGTGGACTTCTATAAAATTTTCTTATTTTATCAATTTTTGTATTTCTTAGCGTCTCGCTTTGTATTTTTCGCTTGCTTTGTATTCTCTTAGGGAGAATAAATATCATTTTTGTGCTTTTTCTTAGAGTCCCCCGCCCTAAGCGTGAACTTAGCAAAATTCCCTGAGTTTGTCTCTGCGGACGGCCTTCGTTCACAGTTTTTCTTTTTGTCCTTTCATAATGTCACGTGACCTTATTATCTCTGCAGGCGTATCTTGTCTGCTTTTAGGAGTTTGAAATACTACCGGTTTTGATACCGGATCTCTTTCCTTTCCTTCTAAGAGATCGGTGCGTTCATTTTACGTCGCCCTAAGGATAGTTCCTTTTTCCTTAGGGCTTCTTTCATTTAGCAAGGATCCCGGCACTCTTCCTCGTGCCTGATCCTCATTGCTTAGGGTGGCCAGTTCCGTGTTTTTGGTTACTAAGCCCTAAGTGACTCCTCGACCTAATTGTCGGGCTCTAAGTAGCTTAATCTGATCTGCAAGAATTTCGCTGCTACTCCCCCTTACTAAAGATACTGACTGTCCTCAGTCCTCTTTACGATTCGGGTAGTCCTAAGATGTCGGTTATGTCTTTTAGGTAGAAAATTCTCATCTGTAGTGTTATAATATATAAGGGTGGTGGGTGGGCTGTGGTTATTATCATTCTTTCTTTTCTTTTCTTTTCTTTTTCTCTTAAGCCAACATGCCCGCCCTCGCTATTATTCGTCAAATCTCTGAGTATCCTGCCGCCATTAACTCGGCCTTGCGTGATATCGCTGATACTTTGGACTATCTCCAGGGACAGGCTGGTGACGAGTCCTATGGAGACGTCGTTGCTCGTACTATCAGAGATCTCAAGGTTTGTTTTCTCTTAAGCGATCTTACCATCACTCTGATTTTTATTTCTTTCTTCCTAATAGGTCGCCTGCGATCACTTAGGAGTGGGCTTATTCGCTATCCCGGCACATCAGGATTCTGTCTTTCGCCTTAACCAGGCTATCCATGAGGCCGTTCATTTGGGGTATTGTGACGACTGTTTGATCCCTATCGTCCTTGGGTATATCTCCGAGATTCACAAGTTCCGTCGTCGGGCTAGTGCTGCTCGACAGGTTCCTTTGGTGTGTATCTCTTCATTGATAAGCGCGATCTTTCTTATCTCTCTTAGGGGCATACTCGTGTTCGCTCTCGTACTCATAACGACTCTCCTTCTGTCACTGATGATGTCGCCGATGGTCCTATTTGTGGGTCTCAATCTCTCAATGACTCTGCCTCTAATTTGGTTTGTGTTTTTCCAGCTCGATCTCTCCACAATCTAATTCTTCGACTTTCTCAGATGGCCGTTGACAACGAGGGGCCTGCTGGAACTCCTGTCCCTATGCCTCCTCCTTCTGTCTCTTATTCTGAAGCTGCTCGTCGTCGCGTTTGTCGTGTTAACGCGGTACATTCTCTTATCTCCTAAGAGATCGATCTTTCTGAGCCTTTTTCCTTTTTTTTTCTTAGGCTGCTGCTGCTGCTGAGCGCGCCGACTGTCGACAAGTACATTATCTTCCTTATTGTTGCGTTCCTGGTCTTGACACCACCTCCCTTCCTTATTTGAAGTCTCTGGCTGTCGCTGCCAAGGTTCGTTCTAACCTGGCTTGTTCTGGTCTGCACGGCTCGCATGTGCCCATCTCTTGTGCTTCCATCGTTCATACGTCTTTGTCTTAGGTATTTCTTGAGTCCCTAAGCGTTTCTTAGACTCTGAATTATCTCTTAACTCTCCTGCCCGTCCCGATCTTGATAGGGCTCGTGATGTTTCGTCGTCCTTTGAAGATTTGTCTGCTTCTGGTACCTCCTGGGCGTTGTCTGATATGCGTGATCACCTTGAAGACTCTGCTCGTAGGCTTTATCTTGAGCTCCAGTTTCATGATCTTCTCCAGGCCGAGGCGATCCATCTTCGTCAAGGTCTTTCCTTCCGCGATCGCCTCCCTGTCCCTGCGACCGAAGCGCTGGCTAGTTCTGCTGCTCCTTCTTCCGTTATCGCTGCTGGGATGCGGGTTGGTGAGGATTCTTCTCTTGCCTCCCCTTCCAGTGGTCCTATGGGGTTGGCAGTTGCTTCCGCGATCATCATGGATGAGCCCGTGGAGAGTCCTTCCTCCACTGATCTTTGACTCAGGGCCTCGAATCTTTCTATCGTGTCTTCATATCCACAATCCATCTCATGTCAGCTTGTTTCGTTAAACAGCCTCTTATATACCTTCTTTCCGCTAGTCATTCTTTTAATCGCGATTTTTCCTGTGCCTTAAGTAGTCAGTCTGATAGGTAGCTTAGGACAGTCCCTTCAATACATCGTTGGACCTTGCTCTTTCTACCTGGCTGGCTTCCTCCTTGGCCTAAGTCTCTTCCTAATGTCACCATCCGATGACTGATCGGAGTCTGGAACAATTTCTCCCTCACTAAGAGATCTATCGTCTGGATCGCTTTCGTCTTCTTCTAAAACTTCATTTTCGTCTTTTCTGTTCAGCCTGACTCCATCAAACCACAAATCTCTTCCTTGATCCGGGTCCAATTTGTCTTCTGGTTCTGCTGACTCCTCTAGTCTCTTAAGCCCTTCAGCTGATAAGTCGATCAAATCCTTGATCTCTTTATTCAAAGTAAGCTTTTCTCTTGCGAAGTATGGGATGACCCTGAACCTCGCGACTTTCGAGTGCAGTCTGAATCCCAGTAATCCCATATTTACTCTCTATCCAATCTAAGGCTGACCGGTATTGTCCTGCATTATCCATAATAATCTTTCTAATGCAGCCAAACCTGCAGATGACATCTTCGAAGAGCCATTGTCCGATCACTCTACTAGATTCGCTTCTTACCGCTCTTGCCTCCAGCCAGGCTGTTAAGGCACACTGCCCATGGGCGATCTTCTTACATCTGTTTGACGGCACTGACATATGTAGAGTATCCGCATGAAACTCTGTAAAGATACTCGGTGTATAAGTTACTGTTGGTGGCACCCGTGGTAACTGTTTCTGCCTAAGCTGACATGGATGACACGATTTTACATATTCTTTTATATCAGCCTCCATCTCCGGCCAATAGAACCTTTTCTCTAAGAGCTGCTTGGTCGCAAAGAAGCCCCTATGACCTAAATTGTCGTGTGCTGACTTCATCAAACAAGTACGGTCTTGTTTATCTTCAACTACTAAGCGATGGTTGATTCCATCCGAGTGCCTGTACAGCCTTCCTTCTTCGTCTAGGAAGTAGCGCTTAGCATTTCTTACAAATCGCTTGAACTGTTTATTTTCTTTTAAACCCTCAGGCCTTTTCATACCATTCCTTAACCATTCTCGAACCGCTGGCAACTTCTTATCTTGTTCGATCGCGGTCTTAGTACGATGTTCCTCATTATAGGGTAACTTTTCTTTATGTTCCTCATCATGATCTTCATCATCATGATCTTCATCATCATGATCTTCATCATCATGATCTTCATCATCCAAGGTCAATCGTTTGTTTATAAATTGTAGCGCTCTTAATCTCGCTTTCTGCTTAGAGCTTCCTTCTTTGCAGAACTGCTTCATAAGTTTCTGTTTCATATATTTTCTCTCTACTTTCGATTGATCTCGAGCTTCTCTAAGCTCTAAGTGAAAGTCTTCCACTGACTTCGCCACAGAAGTCATATCTTCTTTAGCTATTGTGTACCAGTATCCTCCTCGGTAATCAATCTGGTCTCAGAACTCTTCAATATCTAAGGGCTCCTCGTACCTTCCCTCAGGGTACTCAATACCTTCTAGACCGGTGGGTTCGTCTTCCCATTCTTCCAGTCTAGGATAAATTTTATCTTCCGGTTGTGGGTCTCGTCTAGAGAGTCCATCCGGTCCAAATGTCTTTCCTGGACAATGTCTTAGGGTAAAGTGGTACATCAGTACATGCTCTGTCCATCGATTGATTGTCGCATTAGGGGCTATACTTGGATTAGTCAGCATCCCTTTTAAGAATTTTGCATCGGTTTCCACTATTAGTTTCCTGCAACCTAGGAGCCATAGCTTATTAGCTTCTAAGGCTCTCATCAACCCAAAGAGTTCTCTCTTAGGTTGTGAAAATCTCGCTTCCCTCTCATTTAGGGTGATCGACCCAAAACACGCAAACCGTCGTTGCTTTTTATCTCCACCGGGCTCTTCTTGATAAATGTAGAACTCCACAACGTATCTACTGCTAGCACTATAGGGGTGCCTAGCTCCGGATCAACTGGTTTTAGGGCTGGACAACTCTCTAAGGTAGTCTTAAGGCTTTCCATAGCTTCTTGTTCTGGTCCCCATTCCCACGGGGCATTTAAGCGTTTGAGTTTTTCTAACAGTTCTGCTTTCTTAGCGAAATCCTTAATAAAGACCCTGCAGACCTAAAAATGCACGGATGTCTGATATGTCTTTACAAGGTCCCCAGTCACGGACCACTTTTATTCTTTGTTCTTCCGGTCGCCTACCCTCGTAAGTACAACAATGACCAACGACTGTTATCTCTTCAGCACACAAAACCGACTTAAAGCCGGAGAAAGTACCTCCGCAGTACTTCATCCGCTGCAATACTCGGTTTACGTTCTGCATATGTTCCCAAACAAAGCGCCTAATACCTCTGTTTTCTTCGATTGTCTCATACTTACCATCCCCTAACTCGTATCGAGTCTTAGGACCTTTTATAGGGACGTCGTCGATGTATGGCACCGTTACCTCGGGTATTTCCTCTTCTAAGATGAATGTTACATCATCATGGAATATCGGAACCGAATTGGTCCAGCCCATCGGTAGCGTTACAAGTCTTAGAGCGCCAAACGGTGTCTGGAAAGTAGTGTAGTCTCTAGATGATACAGCTAAAGTTTGTTCGTCATATCCAACATATAGATCACACATGCCTCCGCAAGCGCGTCCCGCGAATTGCTCTGCTAGTATCTCCATGGCTGGTGGTAAACCTGAGTGCGCAATCATCACTTTGTTTAGGGGTTCTAGAGAATGTACTAAGCGCAAACTCTTTTTATCTTTCTTTACTACACAAAACCATCTGGATCGATAGGATGAGTTAGAAGGCTCATAGACTCCAGCATCGAGCTTAGTCTTAATGATCTTACATACCTCATTGTATAACCCTGGTGGGATCGGAATATTCTTTAAGGCCCATGGCACATGCTCGATCACCGGCATCTCGATCAGTGGAAACATGTCCTCACGGAATTTTCCTCTCTCTGTGTCATCCCAAGCGAATGCTTTGTTTTGTTCTGATATTAAGTGATGTACTAATTTTCTCTCTTCTGGCCATAGGAATTCTCCCTTATGGACTTTATCCATAGCCTCTTTTCTTTCTTGTGTATATCTACCCTTAGGTTCGAAGTCCGGTGGCTTAGGCTTTAATTCTGGCATATCAGCCAACGGATCCCCAATGATCTTTCTTTCGATTCTGAACTGTTCGGGTAAGGTACCCATTACTGGTTTAACTTTTAATGTGACCGGCTTATACTTTTTGGCAGCGAACTGTTCTTTAAGCGAACAGGTGTCACACTCGCACAGTTCCTTAGGACTCCCCTCCTTAGGTACTGCGTATCCTCGATGTTGGCCATCCAATCCCTTAGGCGGATGCTTGGTCTGTTCAATTAGTAATTGTTCTTCGATTTCTACTCTTCTTTTCGATTCGACTCCCGATGGCGGTGCAACTTCTTCTTGTCTTCTTAGATAAAGTTGTTCCTTGCCCTCGTAGTCACAGCTCCCTCCTACTTCTGTAAGATAAGAGTCTAGCATTAACTTAGAGTCCTCATCTATCATAGACTCGTTCATTGCTGCAGCTATATATATATCTCTCTTCTCATCTTCCGCGAACATTGTTCCTTTCGCAGGTGTTATATAACTAATCATATTGGTTGGTTCTCCATTTTCATCTGCCTCTATAACCATAGCGAACTCTCCTTGATCTGGGATCAACTCCTCGAGTTCTACCGAAAACCCGGCTCCTGCTTAGGTGCGGGTGCTGGCATCCTATATTTTGGTTTTCCCCGCTCGAAAGTGGCGAGCGTACTTGCCTTGCCTGTATTCGGGTTCCTAAGCGTGATCATCTGTCCACCATCGGCTTGGTTCTGAATGAGACTCTCGGTTATCGCATCAAAAGATCTCCCTAAGAGCACCTCATAAGCTGGATCTCTTATGATATGTACTTGCAAATAGACTTGAATGTCCCTGAACAAGAATGAGACGTTCTTAGCGAGGCCCATGCTCTGATCTACTGTTTTATTCGCACTTTGCAATTGGATTTTTATATCTGGGTCCCAGGATAGCCCGAGTTCGAGTGCCACTCTTAACGCCATCGATATGATTTGCGATCCTGCATCGATCACACTCTCATACTCGCATACTCCGTTAATTATTGGGTAGACCATCCTAAGACCTTGCGATTCTTTAGCTACTATTATCCCTGTTAAATCGGAGTTAGCTCCACCTTGCGATAGAAACTGCTCTATCGGATCCAATACATATGTCGATCCCGACGGCATCCTGCCTATCTGGTAGAACGATACGTACACTTCCACCTCTGGTAAGGTTGTTCTCCGTGGGGGAGCGTCCTCGTCCTCTATCTCTTCGATAGTCGTCTTGTTGACCGCCGCTACCGGTACTTGTTTCGGTGTTAACTCGTTTCTGACCATTTCTCTAAGTGTTTTAGAACTCGCAAAGAGGTCTCCGACTGAGATGTCTATCGGCTGATTGAACATCCTGTCTCTTATTATCGGTAATAAGGTATCATTTTCCACTCCTGCCTTAAGGCGAAACCTGATTTCAGGTTCCTTAGGCGATTCTGCTGGAACTACTGGTGGAGATACTTCCTTAATTGGTGTTACTTCTAAATAAGGCAACTCGGGTGCCTTAGGGGCTATCGGTATTTCAACTATAGGTTCTGATACTGTAACTGGGACCGGTACTGCCTCCGGTGTTTCCTTCGTCGTCTTTGATCTCATTTTAGCTTTCTTAGGAGGTCCGTACTTCACTGGTCATGACGGAGTCGGACTCCTATCTTGATTTGATTTCTCGTATTTTCTTGATTAGGCGGTGTATTTGAGTTCTCCGGCATTCTACTAGTCCTATTCCCACTAGTAGCTGGCTGTGCCCTCCTCGAACCTACTGAAAATCCGAGTTGTCTTTCGGATCCTCTGCCCTAGAACTTTGACCGGTCCTAGTAAGGATGTTTTGACCTTGGAGCGCATTCATTATATGCACAAATTCATCTAACGTGTAAAGTCCTTGCGCTCCTCCCTTAGGAGCATTCGCTACTACTGGCTGCGATACCGGGTTTACCGTTGGCATCGGGGATACAGGGGTAGGAACGTTGGCAGGTACTGGCCTCGTTCTGGCTTCTACATTCGCCATCCGATATTGCATATTATTGAGTTCATTACACATCCCAGCGACTAAGTTGTCCCTAAGACCGTGAGATTGCATTTGCTGCTGATAGACTTCCATAGTCGGATGCCCATACCAGGTGCTTGGAGGAGGGCCCATAGCGATGAGTCCATCTCGTTCCGCTTCCCAGTCTTCGATCAACAATTGTTGCTGTATATTTTGCTTTCTCGTTCTCTGGGCCCAGTAGGCTTCGATCCTAAACCTAGGGGCCGTAGAAGTATTTACTTCTCTCGGTAACTGATCTCCATTAGGTAACTGGAAACCTCTACCACTGGGCGATCTAATGATCCATCCCTTTGTTAGGAATTCCAGGAAGTGCTCACACTCGTTGAGCATATGTCCTAGCTCCCAGCAGAAGTGGCAGGTGACCTCTGCCATGCGATCTTTCTGCTGCTCCTGGTGTCGGTGCGCGTTATCTCTTAAGGGATTCCCTTGTCGGTAATTGTTATGATTATATCCTTGGTGAGTCGACTGCTGTGGGACACTCCGCTGCGTTAGTTGACTCTTAAACACTTCCATTTCTTTCTTTACTGCGTTCTCTAGATTCTTTTGCGATTCCTGCATAAAACCTTGAATCATTTGCTTCAGACTTTCTGCGTCTATCATTTTGGTTTTGACGACCGATGGCGCAAACGATGGTACCATCGAAGATGATCCCAATGATATACCAGCACCCTTCTCTAACTCCACCAAGTCCCTTAAGGTGGTCATGACGTCTTCAATTGAGTACGGATCTTCTGGTCGACGGAAGGTAGTACCCGGAGGGGGTGCGGATTTCCTGATTTTTATCAACAGGTGCTGTTTTACTACAGTCCTGACTGTGTCTTTAAGTGACTTAAGGAACAGGTCCACTAGTCCCTCATTAGTAATCAGCTCTGGTTTTATCTTCATAACATATATCATTTCAGTCTTGAAATGCCTCAGGAACTCCAAAATTAAGTTGTACTGGCTTAGTTCTAGGTCCCTGTACTTGAAACACACCTGTTCAAGTCTTTCTAAGCTTCCTTGGCGAATGGCTTGGGCCTTAGGGTAATTGTTGAAGACTTCCGTCTCGAAAGCTTCCCAATCTCCCTTCCCGAAGGCATCAAAACATTGCCATTGCCAATCAACAGTTGGCTGGGTATACTTGACAATGGTCTTCATGCGGGTATTCGCATCATCGATTTTATCTGTTTTAAAATAGTCCACCATCTGTTCCCAGAATTGCGGCAAGTTTTCAGGCTCGTCCGCAGAGAACCGTGGGGCTTTCCGATCATTAGGTACAGGCAAGGTAGTCATAGTAGGTATAGTTGGTATCAATGGAATCAAAGGAACAGGTGGTTTAGGTAATAAAAAGTTAACAAGGAAAGGTTGTAAGTTCGATGGAACAGATTCGCTAGAGGACATCGGAGTTGGTACCCGTTTGTTCCTTAAGCTTTTAAAACGATAGGCTTCCCCTAACTCAAAAGTAGAGGATTTGGTTGAGACTGACTGATCACTTAGAGTGGGTGAGACAGAGGTGGTCTGGTTATCCCTAGACGGTCCTGCTACGTTACTCTCAGTTTCGTCAACCTTGGTACCTCCTAGATTGGAGGCGTCTCTATGTAATTGGTTTAATAAATTGGCTTGTACTCGGTTTAGGTAACGGAGTACTGTCGGATCGTCGCTTAGGATGTTCCCAAAAAGAGGTTGATGTGTGAACAGATCAGTTGGATCTCCGCTTCAGGCTTTAGCCGAATTTCAGGTTGTCTGTCGACTAGTTCGTGGGTTAGGATGATTAACACCCCTTGCTCTGCATAGCGGTTTACTACGGTGAGTCTTGGCAATTGTGTATAATGTTGTTCAATAGAAAACGAATGCAACTGGTTCCGATCTCGTCGAAACTAAGTTCTAAGTCGAAAATGTGAAGGCTAATCTCTTCGATAGAACGAAACTCTCGCGGTTGGCTCCAGATGAAAGGGAACCTCTCCGTGCAGTGACAGGAAAATGAGGCGAGCCGACTATGCTACAAAGAACGAACTGCCTAAGCGAAGGAGGCGAGGTAACTAAACCCCAACCCAAACAACCCAACGCAAAGGGTAGCACTCTAAGTATCGCCCTGACGCTTCTTCTAAGTAACAGAGATGTTTTATCCCCTTGTAAGTTCGTGAGATCGGTTTAACTACAAAAGTGATGCGCTTCAAATTGACTTAAGCGAACGGTGATGCTTCAGTATGAAATCGTTAGGTAACACCTAATCGTCGCAAGGTGAGACTCTGATTAAGAGATCTCAAGGGTCACTGTGCGATACAATGAAGGGGAGTGTTCGTTTAGAATGAGTGGAGACTTTAATATAAGTACTCAAAATGCCAGAGTTCGAGACTGTGGACTTAGGTTGCCAATGTAATAAACACTGGTCTTAAGTGTGCTTAGGAGAATGACTCCTTAGGGCAGGTGGCAGCAAGTGCGGAGGAACTGTTCTGGCTACTAAGCGGTACTAAGTTCGTCAGCAACGAGTGTGGCCTTGAGGATATGGGAGAGGAGGAGGTACTAAGTCAGTGCTTTGCACGCAAGTTTACTTCAGTAACTACAGGAACTGTTCTGGCCCTTAGGCGGTACTGGGTTCGCTTAACTTCAAGTTGACGATGCCCTAAGCGATAATGCTCGGGCACTCCGCAATGCAAATGTTCCCTAAGCAGTACTAGTTAGTCTTAGACGCAGCAATTTCTCGTGCGATTAGATGCTATGTAGTCTGGTGGTTCAAAATGCAAGGTAGTATATACCTGCGAAATACATGCTGTTCTGTCTTTGTCTGTATTCTGTCCTTTCTTTTCCATTTCCTCCTAGCTTTATACTCTCTGAATCCTTCCAGAACCTTCTAAACACTTGACCTGTACGTGTATGTGCCAGCCTGATTCCTCATTCTTTTCTGCTGTAGGAGTGCCGTGCCGTAGATATGTGTCAGACAGGTGTTGTAATCCCGGCATGACACGTCGATCCTCCCTTAAGCGATGGAGGAATGTTGCCAATGTCGTACTTGAATCCTTAAACCAAGTTAATTAGTAGGCAGCCTTGTTGTGCAGACTCTGTATTGGTCCCGACACTTCAACGGTTTGTTTCCTTTTCCCTGGGAAGCATCCTAACTGACTTCCCTAACTGTTTATCTCTTTCTAGTCCCTCAGGTAACGATGATGTTACACTGCCAGCACGATCCCTGGCTGGACACTCCTAAGCCATTATTGTCGCCCTAAGATGTCACCGATCTAGCTCTAAGGGAGATAGCTCTAACACCTTTGCTGGCTGACTACGGCCTTAAGACTTTCGTTGTAGTGTAGACAATGGTCAAGGTAACAGCGAGTGAGTTAGATACAATTGACCGAGCTACAAGCCCAAGCCAACCCGTCTTAACTCTAGTTTGACCGTCCGTTCGAGTAGTATACTCAGTGATCGACGCCACATGCCTCTTATGACATGGGGTACCTTCTAACCTATAGGCTTATCCCTTAGAGAGTCTTTCTCTAGTTTAGGGGATGCCTGAAATTCACCTTAGGAGGCATTTCGAAAGACTTTCAGCCTTAGCCGTTTAGTGGTCTTATCAGCGGGGGTCAATTGCATAACCAAGGGCAATGGTGCTGATAAGACCACTAGTTGGCCAAGGCTGGAAAACTTTCGAAACGCCTCCTAAGGTGAATTCCAGGCATCTCCTAATCAAGAGGAAGACCCTCTTAGAGACTAGCCTACAGGTTAGAGGGTACCCCATGTCATAAGAGGCATGTGGCGTCGATCGTGGAGTATATCACTCCCGCGGGCGGTCAAATCAGACTTAAGACGAGTTGGCTTGGGCCTAAGGCTTGGTCAATTGCATCTAAGTTACTCATTGTCACCTTGACCGCAATATACATCACATCGAAAGTCTACAGAACTAAATAGCCAGCCTCCAGTGTCAAAGTCATATCTCTTAGAACGAGATTGGTGATATCTTAAGTCAGTGGGTTTGCTTAGGAGATGATCAATCGGGCGATATGCCAACAGTGTAATGACGCCTCATGAGAAAGCGTCAAGAGAGTCCTGACAGTAAGACTTACTATCGGGGACTTTCTAAGGGAGTACTGGCAGACCATCTGATAGATGCGTCTCGTTCAGAAGGAGCACAATAAGACTGCCTACTAACTAAGTTGTCTTAGGTACATGAATACGACACCGGCAGTACGCAGCTGTCGCTTAAAGGCAGGATTGATGTGTCATGCCGAGATTACTGGACCAGTTTGACACATGGCACTCCTGCAGCAGTAAAAGGATGAGGAATCAGAATGGCACATACATGTACAAGTCAGGTGCTTAGAAGGTTCTAGAAGGATTTAGGGAGTATAAAACTGGGAGGAAATGAAGAAAGAAAATAGAATACAGACGAAGACAGAACAGCATGTATTTCGCAGGTATATACTACCTTGCATTTTGAACCACCAGATTACATAGCATCTAATCGCACGAGAAATTGCTGTGTCTAAGACTCACTAGTACCGTTTAGGGAACGTCTGCATCGTGGAGTGTCCGAATGTTATTGCTTAGGGCATCGTCAACTTGAAGTTAAGTGAACCCAGTACCGCCTAAGGGCCAGAACAGTTCCTGTAGTCACCGAAGTAAACTTGCGTGCGAGTCACCGACTTAGTACCTCATCCTCTCCCGTATCCTCAAGGCCGCACCCGTTGCCATCGAACTTAGTACCACTTAATAGCCAGAACAGTTCCTCCACACTTGCCGCCACCTGCACTAAGGAGTCATCCTCCTAAGCGCACCTAAGTCCGCTGTTTAACTACACCAGCACCTAAGCCCGCAGTCTTGCACTCCGGCATCTGAGCATTTCTTAAACGAAGTCTCCACTTGTTCTAACGAACACCCTCCTTCATTGTCTCGTGCAGTGATCTTTGAGATCTTCTAAATCGAAGTCTCACCCGCAATGCTTAGGACTCGTCTGACGGTCTCCAGCAGAACGTTCAGTTCGTCCAGAGTCAATCCAAAGCCCATTTAATTGGAGTCTGCCCTAAACCGGCGACTTTCTAATCGTTCTCATTCAGTTATACCACTCACGTACTTACAAGGGGATAAAAACATCTCTGTTACTTAGAAGAAGCGTCAGGGCGGTACTTAGGAGAAGTACTACTTTGAGTGTTTGGTTGTGGGTTGTGGTTTAGTTACCTCACCTCCTTCACTTAGGTAGTCTCGTTTCCTCTGTAGCGTAGTCGGCTCGCCTTTTCTGTCACCGCACGGTCAGGTTCCCTTTCATCTGGAGCCAACCGCGAGAGTGGTTCTAACAAAGCAATCAGACTTCACATTTTGATTCCATTTTGTTTCGACGAGATCAAAACCCGTTGCACTCGTTCTTTATTGAACACCATCTTACACAATTGCAAAGGCTCATCGTGGTAAACCACTACAACGAGCAAGGGGTGTTAATCATCCTAACCCGTGAACTAGTCATCAGACTACACAGAATTCGGCTAAAGCCCGAAGTGGTGATCCAATTGACTTGTTCACCTGACAACCTTTATTTGGGAACGTTCTAAGCAACGATCCAGCTGTACTGTGACATCTTAATCAAGTACAAGCCAACCTTTTACAAAAACTACATAAAGATGCCTCTAACTTAGGAGATGCCAAGGTTGACAAAACCGAGGGTAACAAAGCAGGACCTTCTAATCAGGAAGTCTCGTTATCACCGACTCTAAGCGATCAATCAGTTTCTACCAAACTCTCCAGTGTTGAACTAGGAGAAGCCTATCATTTCCAAAGCTTAAGGAACGAGTGGATACCAACCCTGCCATCCTCTACCGATTCCAATTTCTCGAATTTACAACCTCTCCTTTATAACTTTTTCCTACCTAAACCAACTGTTCCTTTGATTCCACCTATACATACTATGACTACTTTACCTGTACCTAATGATTGGAAAGCCCTGAGGTTCTCCGCGGACGAGCCTGAAAGCTTGCCACGATTCTGGGAACAGATGGTGGACTATTTTAAAGCTGATAAAACTGATGATGCCAATACCTGAATGAAGACCATCGTCAAGTATACCAAACCCGAAGTCGACCAGCAGTGGCAGTGCTTCGATACCTTTAATAAGGGAGATTGGGATGCCTTTGAGAATGAAGTCTTCAGCAATTATCCCAGTGCTCAAGAAATGCGACAAGGAAGCTTAGAACGACTTGAAGGAGTCTGTTTCAAGTACCGGGACATTGCGTTAAACAAATACGGAACAATCTTGGAGTTCCTAAGGCATTTCAAGACGGAGATGTCGTTTGTGTTAAAAATCAAACCAGAGTTAATCACAAATAAGGGCCTGGTGGACTTGTTCCTAAAGACTCTAAGGGAGGACGTTAGGACCTTCGTTAAACAGCATCTACTATTAAAAATTGGAAAGTCAGCACCGCCTACGGGCAGCACCTTCCGCCAACCTGAAGATCCTTACTTGATCGACGATGTTGTCAAGACTCTAAGAGACTTGGCAGAGTTAGAGAAAGGTGCCAGTGAAAGGGAACCTCACCGTGCAGTGACGGGAAAATGAGGCAAGCCAACTATGCTACAAAGAATGAACTGCCTAAGCGAAGGAGGCGAGGTAACTAAACCCCAACCCAAACAACCCAACACAAAAGGTAGCACTCTCTAAGTATCGCCCTGACGCTTCTTCTAAGTAACAGAGATGTTTTATCCCCTTGTAAGTTCGTGAGATCGGTTTAACTACAAAAGTGATGCGCTTCAAATTGACTTAAGCGAACGGTGATGCTTTGGTATGAAATTGTTAGGTAACACCTAACCATTGTGAGGTGAGATTCTGATTAAGAGATCTCGAGGGTCACTGTGCGATACAATGAAGGAGAGTGTTTGTTTAGAACAAGTGGAGACTTTAATATAAGTACTCAAAATGCCAGAGTTCGAGACTGTGGACTTAGGTTGCCAATGTAATAACACTGGTCTTGAGTGTGCTTAGGAGAATGACTCCTTAGGACAGGTGGCGGCAAGTGTGGAGGAACTGTTCTGGCTATTAAGCGGTACTAAGTTCGTTGGCAATGAGTGCGGCCTTGAGGATACGAGAGAGGAGGAGGTACTAAGTCGGTGCCTCGCACGCAAGTTTACTTCGGTAACTACTGGAACTGTTCTGGCCCTTAGGCAGTACTGGGTTCGCTTAACTTCAAGTTGACAATGCCCTAAGCAATGATGCTCGGACACTCCGCGATGCAAACATTCCCTAAACAGTACTAGCTAGTCTTAGACGCAGCAATTTCTTGTGCGATTAGATGCTATGTAGTCTGGTGGTTCAAAATGCAAGGTAGTATATACCTGCAAAATACACGCTGTTCTGTCTTCGTCTGTATTCTGTCTTTTCCTTTCCATTTCCTCCTAGCTTTATACTCTCTGAATCCTTCCAGAACCTGACTTGTATGCATATGTACCAGCCTGATTCCTCATCCTTTTACTGCCATAGGAGTGCCGTGCTGTAGATATGTGTCAGACAGGTGTTGTAATCCTGGCATGACACGTCGATCCTCCCTTAAGCGACAGAGGAATGTTGCCGGTGTCATATTCGTGTACCTAAGACAACTTAGTTAGTAGACAGTCTTATCATGCCCCCTTCTGAACGAGACTCATCTATCTGATGGTCTGCCAGTACTCTCTTAGAAAGCCCCCGGTAGTAAGTCTTACCGTCAGGACTCTCTTGACTCCCTCTCTCTCTCATGAGGTGTCGTTACACTGTCGGCATATTGCCCGATCGAGCATTTCCTAAGCAAACCCATTGTCCTAGAACATCCCCGATCTCGTTCTAAGAGCTATGACTTTGACGCCGGAGGCCGACTACTTGGTTCTGTAGACTTTCAATTTGATGTGTATTGAGGTCAAGGTGATGATGATTGACTTAGATACAATTGACCAAGCCTTAGGCCCAAGCCAACTCGTCTTAAGTCTGATTTGACCACCCGTGGGAGTGATATACTCTGCAATCGACGCCACACGCCTCTTATGCACCCCTGGTTGTAGAAGATTTGCAAATCCTATGGCCAGTACCCAAAAGACCATTTGCAAATTATATGGGCACCTTGATACAGAGGCATGGCATAGATATGGCTGGTTATATGGCATCTCGGCCGCTTGTATGGCATCTCGGCTCAATTAAAATATTCTAAATATAGTCAGACTCAATAATT
>QLOY01006293.1:0-11041 GCA_003313965.1 Megacollybia marginata
GAACAAGAGCATGTATAGCAAAATGAATACCACCATTAGAACCACATTGAAATTCTGCATCTGTTCATATAAAGAAGTCAAAAGTTCCCATGGTCACTGCTTGCCTTATCAGGGTATGCCTCCACTAATGGCTTCAAATGGATATCACCATGGGACACATTGAAATTCTGCATCCATCCATATAAAGAAGTCAAAAGTTCCCACGGTTATAGCTTGCCTAATCTGGGCATGCCTCCACTAATGGCTTCAAATGGATCTATTGAGCCCGCATTGAAATTCTGTGTCTGTCCATATAAGGAAGTCAAAAGTTCCCACAGTCACAACTTGCCTAATCTGGGAACACCTCTGCTAATGGCTTCAAATGGATATCACCATTAGAATCACATTGAAATTCTGTGTCTGGCCATATCAGAAAGTCAAAAGTTCCCACGGTTACAGCTTGCCTAATGTGGGCATGCCTAATGTGGGCGTGACCCATGGTGGTTTCTATTATTGCAGCTTTTATTATTATCTTGTATTATTTCTATTATTAGTGCTTTTCTATACATTTTATTCTTGTCTGCCAAAAATAGATTGGCCATGTCCTGCCGTGTTCTTGCCATGATGCCAGATGCCTGCCAGGCCTGCCAACGATCACATTTGGGTGGTATGATAGCCCTGCCAAATTTATCCGGGTTCTATGCAAAATAGGTATGATAAGTTATCATATATCTATGTATATGCTCTCTGATAGCAGTCCAAAATCTATGCATTAATCCTACTGAATCAGCTGAATCGAGCTATCTAGCACTGGTACTTTGAATGTGGTGGTGGAAAGTGCTTGTGTCTACAGGGGAGGTGGAACCAGAGCCATAGTGAAATCAGACGCAGAAGAAACAGATATTAATCAGGCAGATGCTGCGAGTCTTCGTATGCAGCAGAAGCAGAGAATGGTATCAGTCATAGGAATGCCGTTATCTGTACCTAATCTGAATCCGCGGTCTCCACATGGACCGTGGTAAAGCAACTCGGATGGTACCAGTACATACCGCTCTGTTTGGAAACTTGGATAGGTTCTCCCGACATATTGCAGCCGCTCGACCACTACCATCAGATCTTAATTTCTTAGTAATAATCATAGCAATCCGGAGAGAAATAGCATGGATATAGTTGAAGCTTGCTACCAGGTTATGATAACGGATGTAGCATCAATGAAGTTCGGTTGAAGTCCCCAGGTATCAAGTGCAAGGGGGTGTCGGCATCTCACAAGAATACACAGGGTACCATTGGAAATTTCGGAGGGTCCCCTGACCCTCCCTCCCTCCAAAAAAGGAAATTTCCCAGCACATGACCTTCCAAAATTAGATTTTCCTCTCTTCAACTCATTTCAACCTAAGTTAGCAGCATTTCATGAGCATAAAACATCTTATTTATGTGTTATACTACCTAATGGCTCTGTTTTAATGTCATCCTAAGTCTTTAGACTGGAGTCACATTGTGACACCATGTGAGATCGTCACAACTCTTATGATACAACATGAATACAACAATTGATCTGCAACCTAGCCATAACCTTCCTGATGAGGTATCTTGATTAGACATTGCTTTTGGAAGGTATTTAAGTCATTATGAACTGTTTCTTGGCTCTAGAAACCTTGTTAGAGGTGACATCTAAATACAAATTTCAGCTGACCTGGGACCCCTCCCTCCCCCCACCCTGTGTGTTGGGCCGCATTGCCGACACCCCCTTGATCAAGTGGCAAACTTTGAACATCGTTGTAATAAATGACGCCATTGAACTTTGAAGATACGATTACCTTCACCATCTTCAAGTTGCCAGCTCCTGTAATAATCCACATGCAATTGATTGGTTTGGCGCTCTTCTACAGGCTCTACTCCCAAGGGGGTGCCGGAAAAAAAACCAAGGAACAGGGGTTGTATAAAAAATTAAGGACGAAAATGGTGAACCTATCTACATCCACGTGACTACACGTGGTGTGAACTATGATGTTTAGCCTTCCGACAGTGCTCCCTCAACTTCTATGACTGCATACACACAATTATCAATGTCAAAGTGTATTTTTCATCAATACAAACCATACAGTAGGCTCAGATTGCATGGCTATTCCCTCTTACCAGTCAGTAGCCCTCCTCTTCCCCTTCCTGTTTGCTCAGCAAGCCTTGCAGATCCATTTCATATTGTCGAAGTCTTCAGTGTCACTGACACACTGTAGATGGTACTTAAGAGTGTTGGTAAGCTTGATATTCATCTTGTAAGAGAATAACTTACCCAAAGTCTCGTGGCCTTGGCCTTGGCACATCACTGCTTCCATTTGTTCACTCTCAGCTACTGGGTTTCCACAGGTGCACTCCATTTCAATACCTCGACCTTTTCACTTTCGTGAACACCTGAAGGATGCACCCAAAGCATTCTCAACCGCTGACGTGTCAGCTTGGGGTTGCTGCAGAGCTTGTGAAACGGGAGAATTGACAGCAGGGTGAAGTTGAATCAGATGCACAACAGAAGCAGCAGCAGCGTCGAAATGTGCAGATTGGCATTCGTAATCCTTGGTATTGTCCTCTGGGGCTGGTACGTCAGCTGTATCGCCGTCCTCTGATTCTGTTCCCTTAGCACTCTCTTTGTCATCGAATTCCGGCTCTTCTTCATCAATATCTTCCTCATCACTCACAACAAAACTATCATCTCCACCTACACTGTCACACATGCCAATCCGCTTCACGAGCTCATTTGGTTCATCATCGATATCCTCCTTGATAATCCCATTGTCAAGATCATTTGTACTGAAAGCTATCGGTAAGTACAATATATTAGCAATAACTAAGTATACTAACCGTAGAGCTAGATGCGAGCTGTGCGCACCAGAGATCGAAAGAGCCTGAGGCTGTGTTGATTGGTTCTTGCATCAGTCTTTTAACATTTTACTTGTGCACTTTTTGAACTTTTTTGCTTGCAAAAAGCAAAAAAGCAAAACAGCAAGAAAAGCTTTATAAAAGGGAAAAAAGCCAAAAAAGTGAAAAAAAGATAAGCTACTGTCACTATGTCTACACAGCTTTACCTGTCTAAACATTTGTAGCTTTTTACACTTTTTGACTTTTTGTAACTTTTTATAACTTTTTCTACTTTCTATACAGCTCACTTTTATGAAAAGCATACCTAGCTTTTGTACTTTCGAACTTTCACACTTTTTGCTCTTGCACAAGCTTGTGCAAGGTCAAAAAAGTAACATGACAAGTTTCTGATGTGTTCCGTTGTTTGGGTATGTGCTTCCTGTTTTTCATGTGCTTACTATGTTCCTGCATAGTGACATTCCAAAGATATTCATACTGCATACAGGCCTTGTTGTTACCACTTTGAACATCACGGTTATCCGGAAATGAGCATGAAAGTTGTATTTCCAGACAGCAGGGTCAGATGTTTCTAACTGATTTCATAGTCTATAGACTGCTATGTAGTACAGAAACTATGATTGCGAGCGAGCGCAGTAGCGCTATGGGTCCGGTGTTGTTTGTATCTGTTTGTCTTTGTACGTTGCGCAAATGCAAATTTTCGATACCGCCAAAGACTGTGCAGCTACGCACTCAATTCTGCTCGTATGGGCTTCAAACTTCAGATACCAGCCCTTCAGACCTTTAGGCATGTTTCTGACAGTTTTCACTGTGAAATTTCACATATCAGTTATCCTGCTGCAGGTTTAACAACGGACACTCCTGGCAACACTGAACACGTAGCTACGTGCTCAGAACTACTCATATGGGCTTCGAACTTGGTATACTTACCCTTTAGACCCATAAGCTCACTTCTGTACATTTTCACTGCAAAATTCCGTGTATTTTCCATTTGATATGGCAGATATCTTGAGCTTGAATCTTAACTCACGCTCATCATACGGTAGATATGGACAATAAGTAGTAACTTTTTCCGTTCGTTCTTTGCTGCCGAGCGAGCCCTGTGGGTCCCCCACACATGTATGTTAATTTCCATAGGTCGCCTAAAAAATTAACGGCCTTGCAGCCGAACCTACCTACCAACCCGCGGTACGGGATTGCCGGTCCGGTACCCCCTTGTCTACTCCATCTTCTAGCGATAACACCGCAAACGCCGGACACCATATTTTTTGCGTATTTCCGCATTTCAACGATTGCCTGCTGTTTGCATTGCGCATTCAAAGGTACTCGGAAAGCAAACCGAACGCTGTCTCTATGCTCCGCCCGCGTACATACCCCCTTGGTACTTACCGAGTTGCTGGCTGGTCGTACTTTGGTCGGAGTATAAAATACACGTGACCCGAATCCATAAAATCAACAACAACAGACGACGCGTCCGGATACTTAACCGTTGCGCTTTCGCAGCCTCAAATGCCACAGATGTATGGGAAGATGACCGTTGACACTCATAAAGCATGTTTGGCTTCCACGGCGCCCGATTCTCGAGCATCCAACACGGTTGAACGCGCATATTTTGATTTCACTTCAGTGGCGCTCTGATTGTTCACAGAGCACTGGTTCACGCGCACTAACGTTCGCCACAACTTACTAGAGCCTTAATGTCAATGGTCCTGTCGTTGTGTTCTGGCTATACCTCGCCTTGGTCGAAGCTAGCGGTCACCTACTCGGTTCGCTACTGAAAAGCTCTTCACGCTATACAGTAATGTACGTCCAATAGCCCAACGATCGCACTGACGCAGGAAGCCTCCTAGCTTGCGAAGCTCTCCTCGACTCTCGAGGAAGGTGGTATACGGACATGCTGCTCAAAGATGGAATACCAAAACCCTTTAATTTCTTTTCCAAAGACATACAACCGTCGCGAGTACTCTCTTATGCTTCACGTTTTCCGTGCTCGTTTCCGACACACCAGAACTCTGCGCGGAACTGCTACCCATCTTCAAGCTGTCAGTCATGCAGCAACGTCGTCATTTGTAATGGAATCTGCTCCCTACGTCCTCAGCCGTCATATGCAGATCTTTTTACTAAGCGTTATCCGGTACAACAACGATGATGACGATCCACGTAACACGCTTACGGACGACACTATTTTACCAAGTACTGAACCCATCATGACGCGACGGAGACTTGACACTGTCTCAATCAGAGAGCTCCACTTCTGATAGAAACAGCTCCGGTATCTGTCCTTATATGATCGTAGTCGACTCTGCAACTCGGAACGATCCTACAGGCACGCCCAGCCCTGAATTCAGAGCCTGAGGAACTAGAACCGAAGGTGAATAGATTGCGGATGTCGGTTTATTGCTCATATCAAGGACAAGTGGTGGCAGACCAGACATCGGACCGAGTTTAGCAGTCCACCATGACTTAGGCGTACTAGTTTGCCTTTGAAGCTGGGTGGGCTGTCGCTCATTCAGTTCGTTTCTTGATTATCTATTAGTCAGTCTGTTGGTTCCTAGACTACATCGGTGCCAGTTCTGCGGTTCATGATGTACCTTAATGATGACGCAATAACTTTTTTATGCAGTTCTATTGTTTTTTAGCTCGAAAACGTACGTCAAGGGTTTAGGTTGTGTTATTTGATTTGCTCAGATTCGATTTCTGCGGATTTTGCTTGAGAGTAGGAACCAGCTTAAGTACGTATGATCCAAGCTTTTTGCCTTCTAGCCTTCAAGTCAACAGATAATCAGATCTATAAGACTTGATCAAAATCAAAATTCTATGTTAAGATTCAATCTGGCGTGATTGTTCATTGAGCTTGTCAACTACTGTGCCATGTCAGGAATCCTGCAGTCAGGAATGAAGTGGCTCTAACTCAAATGGAGTACTTTGCGATTCTGGGATTTGTTTGGTTTTTCGGCGGTTCGATCATCACAGTTGGTACCTTTCTACCATCTCTGGATAAACATTGAAAAGATCACTGTTACATCTTATTCGAAGCTCAACGCCTATTCATAACTACAGGGAATACGGTGGCCCGACGTTCGATGGGAACAGGTGGAACGAACGTTCGACGGTGTCTTAGCCATTCCAATACATGTAAGAGGTCATAAGTAGCTAAGCTGATGATACTTTAGATTGTGGCTTTTGTCGGTCCATTACACTTTGTATTTCAAAATGTTGCCACCCGAAAATTCCCATTGGATTTAAGGCTACCCTTGATCCCAACTAAGTACCTAATTCATAGCTAGTCTCGTTGCTGGACCCTGTACGTTGACACGAGGGATCCGTGAGAGGTCTGTCGCAGGTCTAATTCATAGCTCGATTGTCGAAGTATCTAAGTTCCTGGTTCCGAGTCGTAGTACGAATGATGCGTACAACTTCCGATGCAAGGAACAACTTGAACGAGTTCAAATGGCTAATTGTGACGTGCCGCATGGTACTTGCCTCGCCTGTCAGACGTTGGCCACCGGTTTCTCAACATTTTGCCAACCGACCACTTTAGCACTTTTCCCCTGAAAGATGATGTGGAGTTTGTGCTTCGTTAAGAATCAAAGTCGCAGAGCCTTTGTATAGTATGACATGCCAGACAAAGCACTGTGGTGATATTCGATTTCATCGGCCCTGTGACCGATGGTACCTGTTGATGGAGGCGCAGGAACCTAACGATGTGTTAAAACATTGCCTAGTCATTTAACCGGTGTCTTGCCCTTATCCCTGATCAGGGCCGATTGACTATATACCTCCGAGTTAGTACCTATATTGACTTCAACTTAAGTATGATGTGCATTGGATGTGCATAAGTAGTGTCGAATGTCTGAACTGAATGTCACGAAACTCAGGTTCAAGCCGAAAGTGAATAATATATCAAGTACAGAACTTCGCCAACATTTACAAGATTTAACTAGACGCCAACAATATTGCTTGCTTGACTGACCATACTTCAATCAAGCTTCTGGAAGCTGAGAATGTTGAGGACTTGAACGCAAACAGAGGCTTCGTGGGTCGTGAAAGCGAGATCCTGGCAATTGACGTCGCTGTCTATAGAGAATCAAACCTATCTGATTGTTATCAACTGAAAACTTACAGTAACCATAGTCCTCGTCTGCACCATCAGTGTAGAAATGAATGGAGTGAGTGTTGTCGATAGGAACACCTAGAATCAAAGTTATCATCGTCACCCACTGGGGGCGAGTCAGGACTCACAGTCTCCAGTATGCAAACCGATGGCGGCGGATTGAAGTCCGGTGCAGTCAGCGTTACTCCACAGGATAGCCTGTGCCTTCTGTGCCTCCAAAGGACCGGCAGACACAGTAGTGAAGGCAATAGCAGCAGCAATTAATGATTTAGAGTACATTGTAGCAGTTTGAGAATGCCCGAGTGCTCTGAACAGCACAGACTGAATTCGACGACCTTTTATACTCCATTGTTCGATCTTAAGATCTCAAGCCTGAGTGTACAATTCAATTGGCAAGATCCGATTGCCTCGACTATATATTTCCACATCTAGGTGCCTAAGGGTGGTGTCTAGTACCTACGCCCGAATGAGATAGGCTTGGCAGAAGACCTGAAATCTGACAATGATGTAACTTCTCAATTGTTGAGTCTATTTCAGGTTCCTGTCAATGTATTGATATAATAAAGACATAGACAAAAACAGCTCTAGCTTCTGTGCCTATATGTAAGATCTATTTCCTGACTTCGAGTCGCTCACGCCCGGCCCGGAGTGACAAAATGTGAGTCGAAGTAGAGCCGAAAGTATATAGGTGGCACATATTTGTTTTATAGCAGAGGCAGTTAACCTGACTCTCTGAGCTTAGGAATGACGACCTCAGTAAAAAGATTGCGCCTGATGTGCCGCTCTCTGCCGATACCTTTGCTGCTTAATGGCCTTAAACGAAAGTAAGTACCGTTTTGGTTGCCGTGGTGCCGAACTCAATCCAGCTCTCCATTCGTTTTGAATCCGGCAGCCTGAGGGTTAACATTGCACTATCTACCTCACTAAAAAGTGTTCAGATTCTCCCGCCTTTCTTCCGTTGCTCACTTCCGTCAAATCAAAATCTTTATACTCGGCTCGGCCCAGAAGCCGCGGCACCCGGCTGTCTCAGAGCGGCCTCGGCTCACCTTGAGTCTGAGCCGTGATATACGGCTCAGGCTCGGCTCAGGCTCAAGCCGCGGCTCACCAGGCGCCATCAGGCCAGCTATTTACAGGTCTAAGCCGAAGGCCTATCCAGCCTTGCCAAGGCCCTCGAAGCTGTCGCCATCTTAGTTCTCACTGATGCAGACGATGAGTTAGTGGTGTGTTGCACATTTTGCCCTACAAGCAACTGGGAGGAACCGAGAAGAGCATATTCGATATGGAAACTTTCTGCCTGCTATTCTGCTATAGCCCCAACTAGCTCAAGCCCGTCTCTGTATGAGACTTCGAAGATTCTTGTTGAAATACGCTGCAGTTCTATTCAAATCGGTTCAAATCCAAATAGGTTGGGTTGCTATATCTTACGAAATAAGCTAAGAGTCTGAGAATCGAGTTACACGGAATCCTGATGAGGGACCCTACTCTAACGACCCACGACCCAGTTCAAGTGACTCAGATGTGCTGGGCGTTCCTGGATTGGATAAAAAGCATCAGAATCCGTTGCTGAGTGGTTTCCTTCACAGAAGGTTCCAAAAACACTTGTACTATAGGTGGAGTATCAATGTTATTTGTGTCGTGTTCAATTGCCTAAACCCGATCACCCCGCAATGCAACGTTTTGTCGGCGCATGAACTTGTTTGATCAACGTCAACATCACTCAATCGGAATGTGTCGATCGCAATTAAGCAAACTCCATAAATTACCTAGCACCATTGTACCGTTGTTCCGTGGGATGACAGGGCAAGGTAAGGGAAGATCAAAAAGTCTCGGTAGCTTGACTGCGTACGCTGCAAAACCAATCTTCAGAAGACACGTCGTTTGACATCGCAAATGATACAGGACATCTTAATCATTGAATATCGTACACACAGACCATTGTTCTTAATAGCTTAACGAACCGTTTGGGTGGCAGGAGCACCCTTGGGGATAGGGGCATGAGGAACAGGCGCATGAGGTGTTTTGATCTTGATACCTGTGGAAAGTCAAACTCGATCTGATCGTTGACGACAAGCCACGAACCGAGTTCTTCCGCGATGAGGTCAGCTCCTTTCTCGCCAACCAACCTACAAAAATATGTTCAAGAACGTCTTATGTGATATCAAGACAACATACAGAGCAGATGAATAAGTATTTGTGCCGAGGTTGTCTGGACAGATACTGAGATCAACGCATTTCAAGTTTTGAGTTCCTAAAAGGATGAGTATATTGAGATTGTCATGTAAGCAGACGGACCGTAGACATTGAGGCGACCATCAACGACACCACCTTCTTCCCTGGGCTTCATAGCTGAAGACGTATATTTGCAAGAGCGGCTCAGTCCAGGGAGCACTTACCGCAAGTTCCCAAGCTGTGCCAGGTAGTCTCGACATGGTCAGCGATCCAGTCATCGATGGCTTGGTCATCCTCCTTAGTGTACTTAATGTCTTCATGCACCTTGCTTGCATCATACTCGTCTCCAGGCCTTGATCACATGAGAATAAGTAAAGGAAGAAAAGCGAAAGCGAACTTGTGCCAAGTCCCTATCATCGATGGTCAGGTGAGATAACCTATACAACATGATTTTTACGCACCCATATGAATGCCGACGGTGAATGCGTTGGGTAACATCTGTTTGGCAGTCTTGATATCAATATCCTTACAAGCTGCTGGAGACGCAGGATGGAATCGAGGATGGTGAGACGTTAGTTCGCCTCGGAACGCTACAGACTCAGTATCGGACTGGGGATTCCTGCCAGAACTTACCGTCCATTCTCCTGGCGACCTCACGAGTCTTCTTGTAGCTCCAGCGGATAGGAGCGAAGTCGGCCTTGTTGTTCATGAATCCACTGTCAAAGGAAGGATCTTGATATGGGCTCGGGGAAGTGATGTGAATCTGGAGGCTTAATGAGACGGAACCCGACTGCATCATAATGATCTACCTTTCCACGGCTGGCAGGGTATTCCTAGCTATCTTAGCAAGGGAATCACAACGAAAGGAAGACGTACAAGGTATTGGAACCTAGAAAAACAGTTATTGATCGTATTGAAGTGAGCATATACACTCACATTGTGATATACTTCCCGGGAGGGAGAAGAGTATGGTCGGCATAAGCTATGAGGAGACTATGAGATTTTTTCACGAATTGTAAGACGAGACATTCACCTCCAGATACGATAGAACCGAACCTACATAAAACATCAACGAAAAGAAATAGGAAATGAGAATAATCAATCACATGACAGGCTTGTCGGGCTTGTCCTTTTTTGCGCACGATCAGGCGGGGTGGAAACAAGGACAGAAAACGACGCACCTTGAAGTACTTATCCCACAACTCATTGAATTCAGGTCCCATCTCCTTGAGCTCTTCCTCCGTAGGACGAATCTATTTTATGTATCGGCCAAATACGTAGTGAAATATACCAGAGTCACGCACCTTAAAGCCCGCGTCGATAGCATTGGAAGATAATCTGGCCTTTTCTGGACTGGTTTCCCATTCGGCAAAGAGCTACACATGGATATTAGTCATCCAAAATGCCAACAAAAGAAAATTCATCTTACCTCCTTCTGAACTTCTTTGTCTCCGCGAAGGAAGTCGTCTAGAGTGAAAGAGTCGTTGGAGACACGATATACTAGATTAGTTCAGTATTTTTTGATTTCGCTTGCGTCCATGCTCACTCGAAAGTGTCGTGTAATGGTCTTGATATTCTTCACTGAGCGCATTGGTTAGGAACGGAAGGAAGAAAAAATCACACAAACTTACCCGACACCGGGAAGATCACTCACGACCTTGATATCGAGTTTCTTGAGTAGTTTGGCGTCGCCTACACCAGAGCGTTCGAGAATTTGCGGGGTTCCGAGGGTACCGCCGCTAATAACTACACATTTGCGAGCTTTAACGATCGTCTCCCGTAGTTGACCCCCATGAGCACGATTACGAGCGGGAACATATGCCACTCCGACGGCTTTGTTACCCTCAAATATCACCCGGGATACACGAGCGTTGGTTCGGAGGTAGAGATTGCTTTGGGTGTCCATTACGC
>QLOY01006302.1:0-10470 GCA_003313965.1 Megacollybia marginata
CTCTGGACCTAAGTTTTTGGATGCAGAAATTGCCATTTTGAGGTGGCAAACATTGTAATGAGAAATTTCAACATAGTCTCAAATAAGCAAAAGAGTATTTTTATGCAAGGTTTTTTTGACATGTAACTCCCTTAAAACTTCATATTTTTCAAAGTTTTAACCACAGACCTCTTTCATCCAGCCCTTTCTACGAATCTATGGTTTTAGAATTTGAAAAAAGTTTTTGTGAAAAGGCTAGTTTGTCATCAAAGTTAAGGTCACATGATGTGATGGGAGTGGATGTCCTCTACCTTATTTATAGTACAGAGGTGAAACCATATCTCAAATGCATGCCTTTTGGCTGCTTGGGGCTGTGAGCCATTCAACCTCCACCAGATTTCCCATACTATTCCAACTCATACATGATATTACCTCCTCTGAACTTATCAGTTTCTTGAATGTCTTTTTCTCAAAGTGGTTCTTCCTTTCTGCCCCATACATACTGCTGTCCATCTGACTCAAACCTGTTTATTTTGGTCCCAATGTCCTCTATAGATACTTCTGAGCAAATGCTAAGTGAGTCCAAGGCTTTTTCTACTTTTTTCTTGATGCTGCAGAGGCTTTGTAAAAAGCCTTTCTAATGGTTTGGGCACTAACAGATGGGATTGATATTCCTGGTTCCCAGTAGTGATTTGCTTGATAATAGCATGTTCATCTACAGAAGAGAGCTTTTTAGGACATCCTTGTCTGAGCAGCAAGAAGTACTGATTTTGAGAAGAGAGAGGATATTATCCTTTTGAGTAGGTTTCATGAGCTTATTATAGATCTCATGCAATCCAAACCTGTATAATATATGTTATGTTGGAGCTATGACATCATTATGATGTGTCAAGTCACAATGACACCATTAACTACAAGATAAAGGTTGACTCATAAAGTTGTCCATATAAGACATGAAATTGACTGGCTTATATCTTCACTAGTTTTTATTCAATCAAAGCCAAATAAGCATTGTCATAGAGCTCATATGAAACACTTTCTTTTCACTATACATTACTTTTTTTACCAATGTATATTTGGCTCACAATTTGCTAATCTTCCTCAAAATGCATAACATGTGGACAGTTGTTTGAGCCACTGTACATCTTGGGATCTGAAACTGCTCCTGTGGCAATAGTTTTGGAATTAGGGTAAGGCTTAGTAGAGAGGTCTTTGCAACCAGCATGGCATATTGATGTGACTGCATCTAGTGCCACCTTATCAGGGCAAATGAGATGGCCATAGCTTCAAATCTGGACAAAGATACCAACAGTAGGTTGCATAAGGTAGCATAATCCCCTTTGCCTTGTAGTCCATCAGATAATCAACCAATGCCTCAGTCTCTAGAAGATTGTGCTGTAGCACACAGATAGTTCAGCATAAAGCTTGGAAGCCCATGAGATAAGTTGCAGCTGAGGTGGTGTTTGCATTAGTAGCTGATTGAGATGTTTTGACTCCAGTGTAAGTGTCTACACAGGTCATGATATTCTGCTGAAAGACAACAGGTATCCTTCTCCATTCTGTGATACTGTTTGGAAGTCTGATTTTTGTGAGAGGATCCTTGATGTGGAATTTCCAAATCTTTGGAGTGTCTATGAATAAATGGCAGATGAGGAAGAGACTGCTGGTATAGTTGTGGCTAAACAAGATAATCCTCTTCTCTGAAAAAACATATCTGATCATTCATGGAGAGAACTATAGGGGGTTGTAGTTAATTCCATCATTCAGAACCACACCTAAGTGAGTGCACTCCAGTATTTGACATTAGATTTAAATAATTTCACAGCGAGTATATCAGCCTGACTGTATCATCACTGTCCAAGTTTTTGTTTTGGATAAGGGATTGGAGAAGAAGACTGGGGTTCCTGGACAGATCTTTATGTGTTATCATAGTTGGTTATGAGCTCCAAAATGCCTAAGCCTGAAATCATTATTTTTCATGATAGTAACCTTAAAATTAAAGAAAGACTCCCCGAAGGTCTATTGCCTGGCAACCAGGTCCCATGAGCTCACAGAGAGTCACAAACCAGGTTGAGGAGGATAAAAAAGGCTGGGAAGCCTTTGCTATTATACCCAACCATTACAATTCACCTGTGCTCCTTTATAAAACACTACAGGCTGGCCCATGGCAATAATGTAACTCAAAGTCATCTCTTGCTTATAGAGATTGCTGGTCCACAGTGAAGCAAAACCTGTTGAAGCAAAGACTGGCTCCTCTAGTAGGTTAACAAGTAATAGTTAGCTACTCTCACAAGGGACCTATTGTAGTCTACTTCTAACCAGGTACTATGAGGTCTAGCCAAGCTGACATTATGGGATTATTCATGTGACTGCATTGTGAGGGAGATAAGACTTACTCACAGGTCTGCAAGGACATGCAAGCCAGAAATAGGTGACATCACTTTCCACAGCATGGCAACTACTTTGGCAGGAGGAAGTGAAATTAGGATTGAGTAGACCTAATGTCAAAGTCAGGTGATTGGAAGTTTCTGGAGGAAGTAGGAAAGGTATAAAAGCTCACAGAGTAGCAGATTGGAAAAATAGAATACAGGCAGCTACATGTATTTAGCAAGTAGTAACTACATAATACTCTCACATACAACAGTTCCAGCCAGCTAGAGCATCCATGGAGTCTTGTCTGCTTAAGGAAAGATCTTCACCAAGTAGCTGGAATCTTGTATATCCATGTAGTCACTGTCTCACCTATCGTTAGTGGTGAGGCATTTTAGTCTGCTGTTCTAGGACACCCCTCTCTTTCCTTTTAAAGAAGAAACCCTTGATAAATATTTTCAGTGAATCTACCAATATGGTAGACCTCAAATCTTGAATATTGAAGCCATCAAAGGCTTGGATGGTCTGCCAGAGGTCTATAAAGTTGGAACACCCATCCAAGTATGCTAGGTTGACCTAGGCCTGAAACTGAGATATATCCAAAACCTATAGACTGATACTCTATTGACTGAGATTCATTATCTGTTGACTGGGATTGACTGACATTCACTATCTATTGACTAGCATTCAATATACGCAATGGCTATTGACTGGGGCCAAGTATGCAGAGTGAAAGATAGGCTGAGTATAAGGGTATACTGGCCTATAGCAGTTGAATATAAGTGAATACATACATATAAGGGTATATACATGCCTCTTAAGGAGTTATATGTGTCTATTTATATTTTCACCGCCAGCTTTTCAAAAATAAAATGCAAATTGTGCAAGAACAAGAGCATGTATAGCAAAATGAATACCACCATTAGAGCCACATTGAAATTCTGCATCTATTGATATAAAAAAGTTAAAAGTTCCCACAGTCACAGTTTGCCTAATCTGGGCATATGCCATGGTCTACCTTTGATGGTTTCTATTATTAGTGGTTTTTAATGGATTCTATTATTGTTTACTAAAAATAGATTTGCCATAATGCTTAGAATCTATTTTAAGCTAGTAAGCCATTCAGCTTGCTTAATCTGGATATGTCTGCTCTAATAGTTCCAAATGAGTACCACTATTATATTCACATTGAAATTCTGTATCTGACCATAAAAGGAAGTCAAAAGTTCCCATGGTCCATGGCTTGCCTAATCTAGGCACATCTGCTCTGATGGTTCCAAATGAGCACTACTATTGAATTCACATTGAAATTCTGTACCTGTCCATAAAAGGAAGTCAAAAGTTCCCATGGTCATGGCTTGCCTAATCTGGGCATATGCCATGGTGTGCTTGATGGGTTCTATTATTGTTGTTCTCATTATCTAGCAAAAATGTGTTTAATGATTTCTATTTCTATTTTTAGTTTTTTTAATGGATTTCATTAAAAATAGACTTGCCACTCTTGCCATGATGCCAGAAGCCTGCCAGAAGCCATCTGAGCCCATATTTAAGCCCTGCGATAAGCCTGCTAAATTTATCATGAATTTATGCAAAAGGGGGATGATATCTTTTCAATATTTTATGCATAGATCTTACAGTATGGGGTGGAAACATGCACTCACTATTTCATATCATCCACAAGCAGATGGCCAGACCAAAAATCTCAACAAAACACTCAAGATTGCCCTATGAGCTTATATCAGGCCTTCATGCGATAACTGGGTAAGCCATCTTGATGCTCTAAGCCTCTCCTACAACACCACGCTACACTCCTCATCCAGTTTTGCACCTGCTTACCTTGTACGGTGATACGCCGGTTTTGCAGCTAAGCTTATAAACTGGCAATGTTACCACCATAAGTTTGACTAGAGAGTCGAGATGTGTCCATTAACTCGTCTATAGTCTGGCGTTACTTCTAGACTTGGTGACTGAGTACGCGTCTAAACTTGGAAACTCGTTTGCAGTCGTCTTTGCTCAAGACTAGACTGTATACTGAGTTGGGTCTTTCTTAAACATGGCTAGTATAGTTAATTGGTGTCATTGAGGATCCTAGACGAGTTGAACTCTCAGGAATTCATGTCTAGTGCTACGAACTGTACTACGGCTATGATTTGCGATGATCACGTGATCGAGTCTAGGGGAAAGGAGGAAAGAAAGTCGAAAGGCATTCTCTAGACTACCAGAAACACCTGATCCAGCATCGCATTTGTCAGCATTGGTGTACCGCATGGTCCACTGAGTCATCTAGAGTTGGGAGAGTGCTTAGAAAACAGGACTAGGAAAGTCACGGTATTGGATAGGCCAATCGCAAGGCACCTGAGGCTTAGTAAAAGTGTTTCAAAGCAGTGTCTGGAATGCAGATCCATGTGGTTGCAGTACTGGAACCGCTATGCCCGGGTACAGCCATACATCAAAAATAGGGGTAGGTGGCGCAGTGTATGGCAACCACCCTCAGAGATCCCTTTCTAGTCTTCATTTCTGATTCATCTACTATTTATCGGACCATATACACGCATGGCCAGGTACATACAATCTCGATTCATCTATATTTATATCTCTAGAACTGTATATAAGGATGTCTAGGACTCGTAGTATCACTAGATAACCGCCCCTTGCCTACAATTTGTATTTGGCTTGGTGTTAAACGATTGGGTTTTGTTTGGTTCATCTCTAGTGTGAGATTGACGTGTTGCGATTTGAGTTTTGGGTTTACAAGTTGTGATTTTGAGTTTTAAAAGTTGGTTTTGCACTCGTTGGTGCATTGTTTTGTGTCGGATATTATCATCTGCTGTTTCTAGAAGTTAGACAACTTCTCTAGAAGTCCGAAAAACTATACTAGTCTGAAATAGACAAAGTTCCGAAGCATACACCTGCTTGAGACACTTCTCTAGAATAATAAAGAGCTTAAAACTCACAACCCCTGGGACATTAAAAGACAACTAGTGCGTGTTGTTTGTGGTGTGTTTTGTGGTTTAGAGGCTTCGTTTTGATGCCTTAGATCGCAGCTCTCTCCCTAGACTTTGCGTCAACAGTTCCGCTCGAGTGCACCGTCACCCCGAGCGTCCCTATCAACGGCTACATTCCCATCATGTCTTCCACTCTGCTGACCTCCAAATCAGCCTACATTCCTTGGCCATTGAGTGACAGGGGAGGACATTATCATTAGGGAAAAAGCGCAGGAAATGATTGAGCAATTCAATTCGGAATGGACTCAAGCCATGGAAGCTTTGTACCTAGCCCAGTTGGCTCAACAAAGATTCTATAACAAAGACTACTTACTGACTGAATTTAATGAAGGAGATTTAGTCCTGTTAAACCCTCATACACTTCATCTGTTAAAGGATGAGAAGGGTCAAAGGACAAAAAGCTGTTAATGAGGTATGACAGACCTTTTGAAATCTTGCATAAACTTTCCCCAGTAACCTATCAATTACACATGCCAGCCTTCTATGGTACTCACCTGATAATCAACATAGCACATCTCGAGAGTTATCAACAGTCTCCCACTGAGTTTGGTGAATGCCTTACCAAAAGGATGAACTGACAGGATTTTAACAATTTACCCCAGGAAGAAATAGAAGCGGTAATCATGGAGCACTGGATAAAACAAGGGAAGAGAAGGTTACAACAATTCAAAGTCCAATGGAGAAACTTTGGACCCGACCATGATGAATGGTTGACCAAGTGACAACTGGTCAATGTGCTGGCAGTCCTGGAAGACTGGTGCCTCACATGGGGACAAAGGATGAAGGGAAATGTAGGGGACAGACAAACATGCAAGGCCTTAGCATGAAAGGGTCGCATTAACAAGGGTGGTATTTATTCCTTTTCTACTTCATGAAGAATGTTCTCAGAATATTTAAGCAAGCCCTAATCTCTACTAAAAATCACTCAAACTTGATTTCTCAGATCTTTTCTCTTTTCTCATTCCAAACAATATGCCTGCTGTCACCTCACGTCTCGCTTCCAAACACTACTTTCACTCGTCACTGCTGCATCTGAGAGCTGTTCTGTCTTATGACATCACTACTACTCCACCATATCTTGAAAGTTCCTTGTGATGCACTCATGGACGTGTTCAGAAGCAGTCCTGTTCTAAAATCTCTGGTTTTTCCATTAATTGAAAATGAACTGTATACTCAAAGATTCACTTGAGAAGACTGGATATATTCCAGTGTGCAGTATGAGTATAAGCAGAACACTCTGTTGACTTATTACAGAATCTGACCAACAGTTGCTCGAGATATGTGGCAAGGAATTATCAACCTGTCCTGGCTGGCAATTTGTGCAGCTAATGACACCACTTGGGAAAATGTCCCCCGACATGGTCCTAATGACATTATATACCCATTCGATGTCCTCATTGAATGGGGATTGAACTTTCTTTATCTACTCCCTCACATCTCTCTCAGCCTAGACAATGATACCAAAAACCCACTCCTCTCTTATGAGAGCCCCTACATACACAAGCTTGAACAATTCTTCATCGGATATCAGAATGTTGTCTGCTATTACATGAACTGGATCTGTACTGCTATCAAAGCCAGTTTAAATTTTGGGTTTCAATCTGAAACTAATTGGGGAAGTTATTGGGGTTTCTCAAAACAGGTGTTTTTGGAAATGGTGGTGCCTGGGGTATTCAATTTGGCTCATGCACAGGAAGAGGGTAGATTTCAGTGATCTAACCATGACATCACCCTGGGACCCATTTGAAGTGATGCACTTGTTCTCCATCCCAAGCTTCATAACTCTGTTAAACAGGGTGAGGCTTGTCCTTATGACCCTCATGATCCTTACTTTGACATTAACGACTATGTTCCCAAGCCCTTCTAAAGCACTGATACCGAAGAAATGGATGCTATCTTGGTGTTTGGGAATAGAGGGTACCATTTACAGGAATGAAGTGCTGTGGGCAGTCTGGGGGGGCTATGTAGTGGATCTACATTACTAGGGAGAGCTACCCATGCCATTCCCTTCATACACTATCCCCACAACTCCATTATTCCTGAATATTCTGTCGTATTCTGGATAGAACCTTTATATAGTATTTAAGCTGTAGCATACTAATCTTGTAAAGTATCTCTTCCTTGAATATTAACTTGTTGCCTGGTCTATTTTGTGAGGCTCCTTGCAAACTCATCCATCTACTCTTATTCATGCCTCACACTGTCTAAGGCTCAGTAGTCAAAGCTATAGGTTATATTCAAGGTCATTATAAGATTGTCTAAGGATTTGTCAAACTCTCTAAGTACTGAAACCCCGGTTTACACTACATCAATTTACAGGCCAAGGATCCATGGGTGATAGTGACAGTAGAGCTGTCTGTTTCTTTATTGACCTTATGTCTAATCTTGTTATAGACAATATCCACCCTTTCATTTTGGCAATTCTCTGTGATATTCTAGCCCTGAGTACTAGGATTGCAGCATTGAATAGAACCCATATGTGTAGAAGATGCAATGTATAAGCAGAATAGCTATTGGAGAACTTTGCCTGTGTCCACATGGCTGCCAGTCTGCATCAATAATTGATCACACTAGTTAGAAGTATCAGTCATCCCATGCCTCCTCAATTCATATAACCCAGAATCTAGTGATTGTGCTGCACAGAGCATTGCCCCTGAATTGATCAAGGACAAAGATTTACCAATACAATTTTTATGTTTCAAAGTTCCTTTTTGCATGGGCAAAACCTGAGAAAAATACTTTCCTTTTGCTGTTAAGTTAAATCTTTTTATTTTTAGCTGTAAAACAAAGGGATTTCTAGAAGGGAAAAGGATGAATTATTTAGGGATAAAGGAAGAGTTCTCAATAGAGAAAGTAAATGAAAAACATATCTTTATCTCTAGAAAAAGGAAATTCCCGCTACCATTAGGTAGTAGGGTCTTATTGAGCCCTAATTTAAGGTTTGGCTTGCGATCAGTATTTTGGATAATTGTATTGCTTACAAATTTACTGCCATGCAGTTTTTGACCATGCCGTGCTTTGCCGGCTTTTTTACGTGTCATCCAGCTCCACATGTGGAGCTATCCGAATTTATGTATCTGTTTCTAACCCCCCTGCTCTTCCTTTCGCCCCAATGTCTTGTCTGCCTAAAAATCCTGTTTCTGCCTTTTTGGATGGCGCTGCTGTGCCTTTCGTTGTTGACAACAGATTGTCCAACTCTTTTTGTCTGCCCCCTTGGTGTAGAGGAACACAATCACTTGTCTCTTGCCATTATGCTGATGGTTCAGTATATTCATCCTTGGTCTCTTTTACTGCCTCAGGCGATGTGCCTTGCCTTGTTCTGGGCCGTGATTGGCTCAACACACGACAAGGTGAGTATTCTTATGTTTTTTTTTTCATCTGTACCTGATGTTCTTTTCTCAAGCAGCAAAAAGTGTCTCTTCCTCCGTGAGAGTGGCATCCTCTTGGAGTATAATCGCTGTTCATCCTGAAACAAATTCTTCTTCGTCGTTGGCAGATTCTGCTCTGAACTGTGTTGCCTTTCTGTCTTCTGCCCCTGTCTCTGATGTATGATTTGTGTCTTCTTCTACCATGCTAACTTCCGCCCCTGCATCTGATGCACCAGTCACGTCGTCTTCTGCAAACATTGGTTCTGGTGGTCCAGTTTTTGTCCCTACTGTCAAACACTCGATTAGTGTCCTGTATGATAACATCGTTCGAGCTTGAGGAGTTGGTGCTTGTTCGTCCACCTGGATCAATGGGGCAGCCTGTGTCTGTACATGCTGTAAATAAAATTATATAGTATATACGACTGCCCATGTTTCAGCGGTAGCAGGCGTTGCCGGTTCCGTCCGGCACTCGATAGTTATGAGCAAACATCAGGTGATAAGTGGCCCCTGAGCAGGAGATGCACAGCCAAAGCTCAGCCAAGGTTCAGCAAAAAGATGGCACTGAGATGCTGACTGTATCTCCATTCTGACCAAGTGGGGCCCATCACTCTATGGTCCTGTTTTCTCCCACCTTCCTTCCTATCCCCTGCCTTCCTTCCTACTACAACATGACAGCACTCTTTATTGTCACTATCACAGTTGTTATTAATGAAACACAACATCCTCCACCCTATAGTGCTCTCATTATCATCACTACCATGGCATCATCATTCCACCATTATTGCCTGCAGTCAACCATTCCTCATCCTACCATTCAATAACCCATCATTCTCTACCATCACATTCTGATTCTGCCTTGAGAAACTCAGTGGCCTTAAATTTGTTGGTCTTGGTAGTACATCAATGAGGGCATTGTCATTGGTAAGTTCTTCCATTGTCATTTTCACTGTCTTATTCCTCCTTCAAGTTATTCTAACTACATTTTTCCACCACCACTGTCTTTTCCACTGTCTTTCTTCCAGTTGTCCCATCCTGCCACAAACATCAACCTCTTTTTCATCATTTCGATCCTTCTTTCCAGTCTATTCCAAATCCCACAGACATGTTGCTCAGTCTTTATGTATGTTTCTGTTTCTCTGCCATTTGTAAGTTGCCATGAAAATATTCATTTTATCTCACTGACAGCATTCAAAGCATTCACTGTAATGTAGCTATGATGTGGACATGTAGATACTGAATAGAATTTTTCTGCAACCCAATATTGAGTGCTCATCAGATTTTCCAGTCAATGTGCATGGAGCTACTGAATATTAGAAAAAGCAGGAAGCTTACTGCACTTGAGATCATTAAATGCAAAGGAGATGAGATTGAGAATAAGGTGATCATATTGACCAAGAAGAGGCAGGGGAGGATGATCCACATCTGATGCAGTCTATAAATTTGAGAATGTTGACCTTATCCTTTTCCTCAGTTGTTCTACATCAGTGTCTACTAATTCTCTTTCTATTTTTTATTCACTATTCATGCAATCTGTCTTGAAATCTCAGACAACCAGACTCATCATTGGCCTTTCCATCATGCGATGCCCTCTTCCTTCACTAGCAACTTTTCAAGACCTCAGAAATGTCAGCATCTCAACTGAAATATCTTGTGGATGATATAGCTCATAGTAGTGATGTTCAGATGATCTTGAATTCACCAGGTGAAGAACTTCCTGCTTTTTCCATATGTCCTTGTTGATTACCTTG
>QLOY01006311.1:0-14007 GCA_003313965.1 Megacollybia marginata
CAGCCTTCCGCCGAGATCATCTCGCCTCGTCCGCTGAAGAGCCCGAAGAGTGTAAACGGATTGAGGGAGTTGAGAGATATGGAAAAGGCTGCAGAGGCTGAGGTTACTGACGCTGAGCAGCAGGTGCAGCAAGAACCGGAAGCGGAGCAGACGAAAGAGGCCAAGGCCGAAGCAGACGACGACCGCAACAAAACGCTCCCGCTTCCCCCTCCTTCCCCAGAGAAACCAGTCTCAGTCCTTCTTGCCGATCTGGTATCAGAAGAACCCAAGACACCCACCCTCAAACCACTCCCAGACTCTTCCAAGCCGAAACTACTCAAACCCGACGATAATGGATTGGATAGGCTTGAGAAACGGCTGCTCGAACAAGTAGGAACACGGAAACCACCTCAGCCTGCGCCTCCCTCTGTTCGAGACTTTTTCACCCCTTTGGAGGAAAAAACCAAACCGGTGGATATTCCCATTCCTACCAAGGGTGAAGAGGAGAGTGCCAGCGCTATATCCAGTCTCACGCTCAATGGCGGACCACCCGCCAATGCAGCTCCCGCGCTGGATGCAGACGGTGAGGAAGAGAGTGACTCGCGAACTCGACGCGGACGTTCCAGTGCAACAAAGCCTAAATCATCCCACGACGACTTATCCTCTTCTCATCGTACAGAGCGGCCCAAAGCACATCGCAAACATACCAAGGAGAAGGTGGGTGAGAAGAGGGATAAAGCCAAAGGCAAAGTAGCTGCTTGGCTTGGCGCCATTGAAGATCCTAGTCCGTCCCCTCCAGCAGTACAATCTCAGTCTCCACCGCCACCCCCAGAGACTCCAAAGGAAGAGGAGATTCCTGAAGGTGCAAAGGCTGATGGAAGGTCCAGTGGTTTCGTTCCAGTCAACACTTACAAGTCTCGCTTCCTACAACTCAAAGCCAAAGCAGTACTCGGTGAACCTGCTGCTGAACACGAACGGGTCGATCAACTCTGGAACGGCACCCAGCGGAATCCGTGGCTTACGCATAAGCTGCCACCACAGCTCGTAAGTGATGAAAAGAATCCATGGGTCAGTGTTAAACCTGGTGCGGAGTATGATGTGAGATCAGCACGAGGAGGCAGGGGAGGACTCGTTACAAGTGTGAAAGCTATTTGGGATCAGGCTGTCGTGGCACCCGTAACTACCTCGTCCCCGCTTAAGAAGCCTGGAGGAGCAAAGGATCTGATGCATTTAGACGGTACCCCTTCTGGGTCGAGTACACCCAGACCTCCAAAGCCTGCTGAAAAGTCAAAGTCAAAGCCAGCGCTGATAAAATCAACACACGTTCCTGCTGTTCTGTCGAGTTCTCATGCTGTTCCCATGTTGAGCTCGACAGCGTCGCTTGCACGTCCTGTTTCTGCATCCTCATCAAAGCCCAGCCCCACTAAAGAGAAGAAGCTCGGTATGCTAGGGAGTGTTGCAGAAGAAACAGCGACAACACCAAGCAAGGGTGGACTAGCGCAAACTAAGGCAGGCTATACTCCGAGAGTGAAGCATGGTGTAAGTGATTTTCCGACTAGAGTGTCCAAGGGTAAGGGATCAGAAGCGCTCAAAGGCCTTCATCAGATCACCACCATTGACAAGGACAAGAAGCCACCAGAGATGGCCTTTGGTCAGGCCAAGTTGCGAGATTTGATCAAGAAGTATCAGGGAAGTGGTTGACTGACATTGCATAATGATTGGACTATCAAACACTTAGTTATCATGGTATTTATGAATGTAATAATTAGAAACAACTGTAACAAAAAAACATGATAAAGGCAATCCAGTTTGCTCTCTTTGCTAAGGTAGCCACTAGTAAATACAAACATTATACCCAGCTGCAAAAAAAACAGGCACTTGATTTGATCCCGCTGTTTTTGCTAAGTCTGATATACCAAAAACATACAAAACTGCACATTTGAGGGCATTTTGAAGACCAACCAAGGGGTATGCAAAACTTCTTTTTTAGACATGATCTTATCTTTGGACTCAGAACAATGAGAAAAGTCCAAATCTGCAACTCCGAAGTTTTCAACTCAGCCATTTAGAAGATAGGCATACCTTCCATATAAGGAAATTTTAGGGGGGTCCCAGGAGGCTGAATTTTTTTTGGAAAGGATGCAGGATGGCTCAAAACACACAGAAAAAAATAGAAAGAAATTCTGAATATTTTTTTGATAGAGGTGAATATCTCAAGAACCAGGCATTGTATCAATGAGGCCTCTTCAGATATGAACTCCTGGGACCTTTTTATGTCCAAAAACAACATTGTATATAAAAAAGAAGTTTTGCATACCCCTTGAGACCAACATACTGTTCCAACCTACATCAGCAAAGGGTAGATTTACTTATCTACTTTTTGGCTTGCCTTAAGCCTAGGGCTTGAAACCATACCCGTACATGTACGGTGATACGGGACCGTCAATACTGGATGGTACCCGTATCGTTTCAAGATTTTGATGGCCGCTGTACGGCCGTATTGTGTACAGGTGGATACTAGGTGTACGATTGCTGAGGATTGGGCCATTGATTTAGTTTCTAAATGATATTTACTCCATTTATAAACAAATCTAGATACAAATATGCATCGTGTATCACCAGGTATCCCTGTTTGACCACCGTTTTTATGGGTTACTGTACTGGACGATACGGGTTACTGGTGCTTTGTCAGCCATCCCGTATCAACAATTTTTCTATACTGGGTTGCCCCATATACTGGACGGCCGTCACCAGTATACGGGACGGTTTCAAGCCCTACTTAAGCCAACAAGCTAACAAGTCTTAAAAGCTGCGGCAGAGTCTTGGATTCTTGCTGCAACAGATGTTTTGTAGGCTCTCATGGAAGGTATGGACTGTGTCTGAGTTGTAATATTTGTTCTGTTTGTTTGGTGGTGCTGAGAGCAATTCATTGTAAAGTGTACTGGTATTGGACTTTAGAACACAATGTATCTATTCTTTTTGGTACTGAATGTACTCTTTCTTCTGAATAAACTGGCTTGTATTTCTGAGGCATGTTGAACTTTGGTAGAACTGATTGCTGATCTTTTGTAATGCTGTGTGCAGCCCTGTGTAGCTGTTAATGGATAGTGTATATCAATACATTTGCTTATACATGTACCAGATAATGATGTGTAGCAATGTAGCAATAAAGGTGGTACTATGGGCTGGAGCATGTGCCACCATGGTGGGGCTGGTTTTTGGGCTGGCCTGTTTTGAGATGCCTATCCCTGTTTCCAAAGCACTGCAGCTGCTATTGTAAGCATATGGACAGGTGGATTTAATCATTGAAAAGCCTTTGAGTCATGGGGTTGTAACCATGGCCAAAAGACTTTTTTTAAGGGCATGCATTGATTCCATTTTCACTGTGGTTGTGATCATGAGCAGGAAGTGGATTTGGATTTCCTGCTGCAGCTTCTGGAGGTGGTTTTACCCACATCATCCTTGACACTGTAGTTAGTCTCTTAAAATAGATGAACTGGAATTTACAATGTGATACCACAGACCTCTGTTGGCTGGTGTGTAGTGGCTGTTGCAGTATATGTGACAAGGGATTGCATCTACACTTGGGACACTCAACAAAGCGATGCTGTCTGTGATGCAGCTGCTGGTGCATAAAAAGGTCATAAAGGTTGTAAAAGGTATTGCAGAGCATGGCAGCATCCTCTTGCTGTTGCCATGGGTCTGGTGAGTGGATATGATGTGGTGGACAGTAGAGGGAATGCTAGGGTCACATATACAGGTCTGTGACCAAACCACAGGTTGTGACATCCCATCCCCCAGTGTCTAAGGTTGTCTGGTGTCTGGCCCCTAACAAAAACACAGACACTGATAAAGACACATATATACTGGGTTAGAGGAATACTTGTCAATTACTTCTAGACTTTGGAGTGATCACTTTCTAGAGTTTCGATTGCTAAGATCATAATCATCCTTGGAGTGATCTCTTTCTAGACTGTCGATCACTAAGGTGGCATGTACCCCTTTTCATCTGTCAGGGTCAAATTGACTTTGAGATGGTTGGCTATTCAAGTTCCCACTAGCCAGGTTATGTATAACCTAGTTCCGTACTTCACAATTACCATTTAGTAGATTTATATATATAGGTTAGAATACTTGCCTGATGTCTGAATACTAGAACTGCTCTTGCATGTACTACTTCTAGAACTAAGTCGAATCATCAGTTAGCCATATCTGTCTTGATAGCTAACCATAACTCTGCTTATGATTTCTAGATCTTGATAGCCTTAACTCAAGTGTAGGCTATAATGTTATAAAAGCTAAAGAGAGAGGGAACCAATCGTGGACTAGTGGGGAGAACTAGAGCTCTACACTCTACACCACACACCAAACCACACTAATTCCAACACTCTAAAATGCCTTCTTCATTTATTTTATTTCCCTTGAGTTTGATGACTCACAAAATGCACACCCGCAGATATGTGGACACAAACAAAACCAAAATGCAAATGAGATGTACTGGTGCAAAGACCGAGGTCTCAAGGTCGACTATAAGTCAGGTTGTTTCCTGATAAGGAAAGAGAGAGGCGTCCTAGAACAGCAGACTAAAATGCCTCACCATGATAAGTGGCTAACAACAAGTGGGGCAGTGACCTTGCGGATATGCGAGACTCCAGCTACAACAAGTGACCTGGAGGAGATCTTTCCTCAAACCGACAAGACTCCACAGATGCTCTAGCTGACCAGAACTGTTGTATGTGAGAGTGCTAGGTAGTTACTATCTGATAAATACACAGAGGCTGCCTGTCTGTATTCTATTTTTCTATACCACTACTCTGCAAGCTTTTATACCTTTCCTACTTCTTTCAGAAACTTCCAATCACCTGACTTTGGCACTAGCATACATCTCCCCTCCTGCTAATCCTGATTTTGTTTCCTCCTGCCAAAGTAGCTGCCGTGCTGCAGAAAGTGATGTCACTCATTCCGGCTTACATGTCCTCACGGGTTCGCAAGTAAGTCTTATTTGCTTATTTCTTAATGACGATCCTCTGCGGTCTTATCACATTGTGGTCACGTGAATGATTCCATCATGTCAACTTCAGCTAGACCTCGTAGTACTCAGTTACTGAGTAGACTATGCTAGGTCTCCCATTTAGAGTAGCTAACTATGGCTTGTTAACGTTCTGCGTCCTCCTAGCTGCTGCTAGAGGAACCAGTCCTTACTTCAACAGATTTAGCTCTGCTCTTCTGCTGCTCTGTGGGCCAGCAATCTCTGTAAGCTAGAGATGACTTTGACTAGACTGTTACCATTGCCTGCTTGTAGTCTATAAAAGTGTTCTATAAAAGGAGGCACAGGTGAATCATGATGGCTGGGTATGATAGCAAAGGCTTCCTGGCCCTATTTACCCTCCTCAACCTGGTTTGTGACTGTCTGTGGGCTCGCAGGACCTGTTCGCCAGGCAATAGACCTCTAGGGAGTCTTTCCCTAATTATTGTGAAATTGTAAGATTTCAGGCTTGAACATTTCATCTCCCCCTTACTAAAAATTGACTGTCCCCAGTCTTAACATGTGTCATACTCGTTGAACATGTTACTGTCTTCTTATTGGAGCTCTTAGGGCATACTCCCTGTATTCTAGGATCTGCAAGCTACTTGGGACCAGTGTTACTAATTTAGTAGCTGCACTATGGATGCTGGTTACTCAGCATCACTACATACCAGCTGACAGCCACCGGATTAGCTTCTGTGACTAATTAAGGATCACATCATGTCATGTCACCCCTATCTACTACCTTCCACTGTGTTGCCCTTCCCAATTCTTCAAGTGAGCAGAGTTGGGTTATTGTTTTCCCTTTTTAGCCTGAACCTTATTGCTGAGTATTTAAAGACTCTGACAAGTTTGGTTCTGTTTATTTCCAATGTCAACCACTACTTTGACATTTATTGTTGTTGTGGTCTCTGTTTACTACCATTTCAACATGACTCGATCATCAATGCGAGCTCCTTCAGTGAGTCTCTGCCTGCTTCCTAATTTTTCATAACTTCCATCATTGACCTTATTCCTCTTTTTCCAAACAGACCACAACCACCATCCTTGACGACCCATATGAAATGTACCTTTGTCGACCAATTTCCTTTTGCTTTCGCTGATGGTAGTTTTGAAGATGCGTCCAATTGGAGTATTAAGCAGCTTGATTGTGAGCTCACAACCATCTGGGTGAGTTATCGCTTCCTTTTCTTTTATCTCTTTTTGTTAATTCTCTTGCCAGTCCCTCAAGCCCATTGATTCTGACTCACAAGACCTCCATCGTGACTTCTTGGGTGCTATTGCTGCTCACCTGGCCTACCCTGATATCTCTGATCTTTCTGGTGATATCTGGGACTGGCGTCTTAATACTTGTCATGTGAGTTTTTCAAGCCCACTCTGGTTTATCATTAATCTTTTCCTTTTTAGTCTAACTGGAACCCATACATTGATGGCTTTCCCGATGGCAGTTCTGCCATTCGATCTCCACCTCCTGCTTGAACAGCTTCTCCTGAAGTGCCTCGCCAAATTTGCACAGCTCACCTTGCTAACACTAGGCCCCGGAACCCAGTTGTCCTTGAAGTAGTAGTTATTTTCTTCCTGCAGCAAGGCTGCTCCTAAAGGTCCACCTGGCCTTCCTCCCAAATTCAGGAATAACCCACCCTTAGCCTCTGTACCTAGTACCTCTAACCCCTCTAAGAGGCCTTGAGACACTAGTTTGGTGAGTCATCTTTATATCTTTTTCTGGTCTTACTTATTTTCTCTTTCAGACTGCCAATAACAAAGGTGCTGGCCAGCCGGCACCTTCTAAAAAGGCAAAGACTTCAAGCACACACCCTTCTTGCAAAGCAGCTGGAAAGGCCAAGAAGGGAGATGAGTCCTATCACAGTAAGTTCTCGTCTCCTTTTTCTTATTGACTTTAGCTTCTTCAGAGGATGAGAAAGCTGATATTCCTCAGAAGACTTCAAAGGCTGCAGTTCCCCTGCTGCCTCCTCCTCCTCCTCCTGAACCTCCAGCTCTCTGTGCCTCTTCCTTTTGCTTGGATGGGGTTCAGTATGTCCTGGTGGATGGTGCTGGTCCACCCATATGTGTCTTGCTTGATCCTATTTGTGCTGAACTTCCTTTTTCTTTGCTAGATTGATACCACGAAACTGAAGGGTCAGGGCCATTTCAACTATGGCAAGCCCGACTTCGCTAGCTCGCGAAAGTTTCCTGATGACCTTCCCGGTCTTGTCAAGGTAGCTATTGCAGATGCCCATCGGCTTTTAAATCTTTATGGGGTGCATGCCCTTTCCTTTATTTTTCTACTTTTCTAACTCTTTTTGGTTTTACAGCCTCTCGAAGTGTGTTCCTACTGCAATAACTTCCTGTCTGGTTATGGGGTGATGGCCCCTGCTACAGATGTGTCAAAGGCAACATTGTTGGCTGTACTCATGCCACTCCCATTGATGAACTCATCAAAATGAGCGACAGTGACCTTTGTTGAGGCCTTCATAATTCTCAAGGTCTGTGTTTTAACTTTTATTTTGTATTTGGTACTAGGTGTCAAGCCCTTCTTGTGTTGGATCCATGATTCTGTGGCTCAAATTCAACACCTTGAAGCTTCCACTCACCTCGCCAAGGAGTCCATTGTTCAGGATGCCCACGACCTCGCAGAGGTCTCAGCCGATGCTGTAGCCTTTTTGCAAAAAAATATGCTAAAACCCCAATTTGCCTTTTGCAAAAGGAACTACCAGCCACTACTGTAGTTTGGGTCATGCCCACATTAGGCAAGCTGTAACCATGGGAACTTTTGACTTTCTGATATGGCCAGACACAGAATTCAATGCGGTTCTAATGACTTCCTTATATGGACAGACACAGAATTTCAATACAGTTCTGATGGTAATATCTATTTAAAGCCATTAGTGGGGGCATGCCCAGATTAGGCAAGCTATAACAGTGAGAACTTTTGACTTTTTTATATGGATGGATCAATATGGTTCTTGTAGTGATATCCATTTGAAGCTATTAGTGAAGGCATACCCTGATAAGGCAAGCTGTGACTGTAGGAGCTTTTGACCTCTTTATATAGACAGATGCAGAATTTCAATGTGGCTCTAATAGTGGTATTCATTTTGCTATTGTTCTTGCACAATTTGCATTTTATTTTTGAAAAGCTGGTGGTGAAAATATAAATAGATACATGCAACTCCTTGAGAGGCATGTATATTTATATGGATGGTGAATATTGTCATAGGCTTATATTCAAATGCTATAGGCCAGTATACCCTTATACTCAACCTATCTTTCACTCTGCATACTTGGCCCCAGTCAAAATAGCCTTTACGTATATTGAATGCTAGTCAATAGATAGTCAATCTCAGTCAATGGATAATGAATCTCAGTCAATAGGTATTCAATACAGTATCAGTCTATAAGTTTTGGATATATCTCAGTTTCAGGTCTATATAAGGACTATGCCGAATGCAAGCCCAAGACGTATAGATAGATGTGGCTTGTAGAAAACCCTTGATAAGAATACCAAGGTAAACCCTTTGGCTATGCCCTCTGCTGGATCGTGGGTTTAGGTGAAGNNNCAGCAGATCCATCAAGAAATGAAAGTGTGCTCAGGTCACTGAATGGGTGTTCTGACTTTATAGACTTCTGGCAGACCATCCAGGCTTTTAATGGCTGGAATTAGGATCCAATATATTAGTAGATTTACTGAGAATATTTATGAGTGAATCTATCAAGAAAGTGCAATTAACCTGGGCATCTACTTATACATTTCTTGATGGATCTGCTGATAAATATTCTCAGTGAATCTATCAATATGGCAGACCTCAAATCTTGAATTGAAGCCATCAAAGGCTTGGATGGTCTGCCAGAGGTCTATAAAGTCAGAACACCCATCCAAGTATGCAGAGTAAAAGCTAGGTTAACCTAGGCCTGAGACTGAGATATATCCAAAACATACTGTATTGAGATTCATTATCTATTGACTGGGATTGACTGACATTCACTATCTATTGACTAGCATTCAATATATGCAAAGGCTATTGACTGAACAGAGGTTGAGTATAAGGGTATACTGGCCTATAGCAGTTGAATATAAGCCTATGTCAAGTAAATACATCCATATAAGGGTATATACATGCCTCTTAAGGAGTTGTATGTATCTATTTATATTTTCATCACTGGCTTTTATGTAAATTGTGCAAGAACAATAGCATGTACAACAAAATGAATACTACCATTAGAACCACATTGAAATTCTGCATTTGTCCATATAAAGAAGTCAAAAGTTCTCACAGTCACAGCTTGTGTTACCAGGGTATGCCTCTACTAATGGCTTCACAGTCATAGCTTGCCTAATCTGGGCATGTCTCTACTAATGGCATCCAATAGATATCACCATTAGAATCACATTGAAATTCTGTGTCTGTCTATAGAAGTCAAAAGTTCCCACAGTCACAACTTGCCTAATCTGGGAACACCTCCACTAATGGCTTCAAATAGATATCATCATTAGAACTGCATTGAAATTCTGTGTCTGGCCATATCAGAAGGTTAAAAGTTCCCATGGTTACAGCTTGCCTAATGTGGGCATGACCCATGGTGGTTTCTATTATTGATGTTTTTTGCAGCTTTTATTATTATCTTGAATTGTTTCTATTATTAGTGCTTTTCTATGCATTATATTCTTGTCTGCTAAAAATAGATTGGCCATGTCCTGCTGTGTTCTTGCCATGTCTTGCCATGATGCTGGATGCCTGCCAGGCCTTGCTAGGCCTGGCATTTGAGTGGTATGATAGCTCTGCCAAATTTATCCGGGTTCTATGCATGAAAGACATCTTTGCACTACAAGATGGGCATTACAGATTCCTGACAATCATTACCAGCCTTGGGAGCTCCAAATACTCTAGGGATTTAGCCAGTCATCTTACTGGTATCTCTGGGTGTAGGATTGAACCAGGGACCCAAGCACAAGGTCCATTCGAAACTGCTTACCTCCAGATGTACACAACTCACTTACAATCCTAAGGGCAAGTCTCACGGAAAAATGATTAGAATGAAGTCAGCCATGGGTAATACTCAGCCTTCCACTTTTGTTGTGAGACTTGCCCAAGTCTACAGTGCTGCTAGCTGCACAAACTTCGTCTGGAAGTTTAAGTACCATATGCAACAAACATTCTCTAGGGGTGCTCAATTAAGCTGCTTTGTGCGAGTTTGCTAGGATTTAACACATATGACTGGTGATGAGTAACAAATTTCATCTTCTGCAATTCTCATAACAATTGTTCAGGAAGTTGAAAGAATTCCATCTCTCAGCACTTTTACAGATATTGGAAATGACCATCCCAACTCAGAGTGCTCTCCTTCTGACTGTGGCCTGCATATGGCTGATCAACTCACTGCATTCATGGCCTGATAACAGGCAAATCTTATGCATGCTGCACTGCCACTTATGAGTAGTGAGCCACACTCCAAAACCTTGAGGCAGGGATTCAATACAAGAGGATATTGATATGATACCATGGGCTCATCTTCTTTTGATGGATTAAACTTGTTGACAATGTTGTCCCCCACATGAAAGCAGGTGGTCCTGAACTCAATGCAAATACATTCAAGCATTTTTTTGGAGGGAGTGAAGAGAAAATTGCCCATCAGTATCACAGAGTCGGTATCCACCTGAGAGAGACTGTTGAAGCCAATCACACCAGACCCAATCACTTTTGAATGCTCCCCAGCAAAACGAGTTTTTGTGGCTATAGGTTACCACTGACTCCAGTACTAGATGGTGGTTTGGATGTAGAGATAAAAGAGGAAAGAGCATTGATGCTAAGGTGACTCAAATTTGGAGACAATTTTTGGCTGATGTCACTTCAAAGGCACCCAATCCTAAAGGCCAGGCAAATCAGCCTTACTTCAAGCTTTCAAAGAATAAAAGACTTCAAGCAACTGAGGCATTGTTTGACAACAACAACCTGTCTGACATGTGGAATGTATATCAGGTCAGATATGCGGATGATAAGGATTGGGACCAAGTTTTTAACCATCTCTTCCCTCATAAAGGACACTAGATGAGTGGGAAAATTCAGAATTACCTGCAATACCATTATTATAGTACAGGGTTCTAGTTGGTTACAGGGTTCTGGTTGGTTACAGGTTTCTGGTTGATTATACAAATCCACTCTGAGTAGCTAGGATGATTGCTCTCGTGGTAGGATTGCACGACCACCATGAGGGTGAAACAACAGAAAAAACAACATGAATGCAGGGGGTTGCAGGGGGTTATGTCCTGGCTTACATTGATGATAACATATTCAATGATAGCTCAGGCTCCCCCCTTCATGTTTGCCCCCATCTTCCAACAAGTCTGAAATTCAGTCTAAGAAACCATGTATGGAGAAGGTTAAAGACAAAGAAGCCCTGGAGCACAACTGCAAATGATACAAGCAGAACTGAGTGCAAGTGCAAACACATCCTGGACAATGTCGAAATGCTTAAAGAAGGTGAAGAGTTGACAGTCTTCAGGCTCTTTTGCCTTCTCCTCCATTAGCAGGAAAAAGAGTAGGCAAGAAGAAGACCAAAAAAAAGCAGCCAAGGAATTCAAAAGCTGAATCTGCATTGAGCAGTTCTGAGGATGATGATGCAAGTTGGACCCAAGGGACATCACTGAATCTAACAAAGATACACAACAAGAAGACCCTGAAGGGTAGATGATAAACCAAAACCTGCAAGGAAAAAGCCTTGACATTTGGTAAAAAAAGTAGCAATCAAGAAAACAGATCCACACCCACCTAAGCAGGGTTTGGCAAGTACTTGACTGCACATCCACCAATATCTAATTGAAAATTTAGGGGATCGAATATGTAAAAGCAGTGTATGAACCAGTAAGGTCTATTAACCTCTTCTTGTCTACTAGCCACTGTTTATAGACAATCACACAGCAGGAGAATATGACACAACTGGCAACCCACTAAGGATAAGGCCATAGTCAACAGTATGTCATCTGGACATTCAAACTGTTTCTCATTGCTTTCAGGCAGACAAGAAGTTGATACAGGAGATTGAAACATTGGAAGCCCTGGTATTGGCTTATATCAAAGATAAAGATAGCAACCTTCAACCCCATGCTCTCATTGAAGGAGCATGCAGCCACATAAAAATCTGTGAGATTGTGGATTTCAATCTGCTCACCACTCAGGATGCATCTAAGCTTTATGCATGCAACCCAATCATTGTTCATGATCTTCCAAGTGCACTATTGCCCTTTGAGGTCGGTTGTGACTGTGTAGGCAGTAAAAAGTTTTGTTGCTGTATCTTTGTTAAAGTTCACAGATATTAGCAAATTGCAAGGGCTAAAAACAATCACTGAAAATTCAACCCATATATTCTGACTAATTCCAATGTTATAAAAGGCAAGCTTGGTGCTCCCATCAATGTGCTGGGCCTTCTGTGCATCAGGAAAAACTGGTTTTAACCTGAGACACCCCAGGACATCTCAGGTTATCCTAAGTCCACCTAGGTTATCTGTAAGGACTATGCCAAATGCAAGCCCGAGATGTATAGACAGATGTGGCTTGTAGAAAACCCTTGATAAGAATACCAAGGTAAACCCTTTGGCTATGCCCTCTGCTGGATCATGGGTTTAGGCGAAGGTATCGGCAAAGCCTCAGCGGAGTGAGGGCCGATACCCGGTTAGAGAGGAGTTAGAGAGAATAGAGTTTTGAGCGTAATCCAAGTTGATTTCTAAACTGAAGTATACAACACTGGTGCTAGGCTTATATATTAAAGGCCATGCTATCTACTTTAGTCAATAATAAGGAAATATCAGAAGGGACTATTTATGAATGTTATGTAATATGAATGTTAGTAAGAGTAATGAATGCAAGGATATAAATGGAACAAAGAATAGATATAATGAGAACAAGGGCTTTTGAGGGCCGGTTGATTAGTCTAAGTGCACGGATGTAACAGTATCCCCCTCTTAGGACTCTCGCCCCAAGAGTCCACCGAAGAATCGCCAAGGTATAGGCAAAAAGGGGAAAGCTCAGAAGACTTCATAGCTGAAAACCCCTTGGAGGATTTGCACAAGGACCATAGGTCTGCGACCTGGGATCGGCGAAGGCTTCACCGATGCCTGTGCAATAATTAGACCAAAAGAGGATAATATGTAAAAGATAAAATTAGGTGCTTCTAGCCCAATCGTCACGTGTCCCATCATTCAGGGTCCAGGTGAGTAGGATAAAAGGCCAGCCAAAATATCACTAAGTCCATTCTTACCCTCTACCATGTCCAGATCCCCATCGCTGTTACCCTCTGCTGAACTTCCAATTCCAGAACATCGCGACTTTCTTCCCGATTTCAATATGGACGCCTCTTCCCAATTTTGGATTCCTGACCGCCCTTCCATCCCCGAATGGTCTTGGTACCAGATTCTAAACCAAAACCTTGAAGAACCGCCAAAAAATCCCGCTGATAATAGCATCAAGGCTCGTCAGGAGCACATCGCCGCATGTCGGGCCTATGATTCAGTGATGTTGGCCATAGCAGAAGCGAACTTGCAGGCAGATGTTGAAAACAAAGAGAAGTTGACGGATTTCGAAAGGCGATGAGAGATTGGCAAACGAAACAGGCCGCTGTTTGCTGAATGTAGCTGAACTTGCCTGAGGCTCTGATTGAGCAAATTGCAGAGTTGGTTTGCAACAGGGAGAGTAGTTTAGAGAAGAAATTTGAGAGGTACAGAGAGGCAGGAATGGAGTTGAAAGTTATCAGTGAATGTTCGGCAGAGTGGGAGGCCGAAACTGATCAGAAGATTGAAGAGTTAGTGAAGGAACTCAACAACGAATATGCCAGACAGGCCTTGGCGAAGCGTTGCCGAATCACACCTGCTGATCCCGTTACAAGAGGATCGCAATCGGTGGAGATCGGTGATGTGGAATCGCCGGTTAGTACGCTGAAGAAGAGAAAGGGAGTTACTTCAGCAAGGGAAACATTGACTGTAATGGAGGATGAAGGTAAGTGATTCCTTTGGC
>QLOY01006312.1:0-15336 GCA_003313965.1 Megacollybia marginata
ATAACTGAAGAGATCTTGCACTTAGAGGACACTCTGAGTGGTAGAAGTGGGAGAAAAGACTAATATTAAGACTAAGGGAATACATCAATAGTACCCCTACTTATATACAGCTATAGTTACACTTCCTGACTCGAAAGATAAGCCTCTTGAAAGATAAGAGAACCGGAACAACAGATAGAACCTGGAACTAGAAAGATAAGCTTGAAAGATAAGAGAACCAGGACACCTGGAACTACCACTAATGGAGATAGAGAGAGATATAGATATGAAACCATGAGAAAGACTAACTAAATGGAGACAATGTGGAAATAGGAGATAGGAGATAGGCATATAGTGGAAATAAGATGGAAAATGAATATGAATACGAGATGAAATGAAAAAGATAAGAAAAAGAAACTAAGGGGTAAATTCTGTTCATAACACTCACCTTCCTTTGTCTTTAGCACAAAACCGACTTTCAGGCATTAGTTTTTCACATATTTTAGGGCCATTGTATACTATTTTGAATGAATGCTATATACACTTTGTGCCTACAAGCACGTCTAGCTATGTGTTGTAAGAAAAATCACATCTCAAGATTACATCATCACATGGGTCTGGCACTGTGATGGGTCACATAAGTGACAGACTCATACACATCGCAACTAAAACCGTCAACAGTGATCATGTATTGTCTGTTTAGAAGAGACTATACTCAAGCTAATACTTACCATATGGTGAACGTAGACCATGCGGGGTGTCTATGATATGCAGCCAGGTGATTTTGGGTTGGTCATGTGCAGGCCAAATTCATCACCCCAAGGCCAATTCTGCTGACTACACATGACTTTTTCCCTCCCTGTTCCTGCTGCCATTGTCAACACCACCTCTCCCATAACCTCCACCTTGAGATGCTGCTCTTTGACAAGGAATGGTAGCCTGCTTGCTTGCTCAATTTATTGGTAAGTCATTGTTGACATGTCATTAATTAGTTAAATTATTTTCAGAATTTTGTCAATGCCACGTATGCCTCCTCCTCCTCATGCTCCTCTTTAACGAGGATGTAAGGACTATGCCAAATGCAAGCCTGAGATGTATAGACAGATGATATGGCTTGTAGAAAACCCTTGATAAGAATAACAAGGTAAACCCTTTGGCTATGCCCTCTGCTGGATCGTGGGTTTAGGCAAAGGTATCGGCGAAGCCTCAGTAGAGTGAGGGCCGATACCCGGTTAGAGAGGAGTTAGAGAGAATAGAGTATTGAGTTGATTTCTAAACTGAAGTATACAACACTGGTGCTAGGCTTATATACTAAAGGCCGTGCTATCTACTTTAGTCGATAATAAAGAAATATCAAAAGGGACTATTTTATGAATGTTATGTAATATGAATGTTAGTAAGAGAAATGGATGCAAGGATATAAACAGAACAAGGAATAGATATAATGAGAACAAGGGCTTTTAAGGGCCGGTTGATTAGTCTAAATGCACAGATGTAACAGTATCCCCCTCTTAGGACTCTCGCCCCGAGAGTCCACTGAAGGATTGCTGAGGTATAGGCGAAAAGGGGAAAGCTCAGAAGACTTCATAGCTGAAAACCCCTTGGAGGACTTACGCATGGACCATGGGTCTGTGACTTGGGATCGGCGAAGGCTTCGCCAATGCCTGTGCAATAATTAGACCAAAAGTGGATAATATGTAAAAGATAAAATTAGGCGCTTCTAGCCCGATCATCACGTGTCCCATCATTCAGGGTCCAGGTGAGTAGGATAAAAAGCCAGCCAAAATATCACCAAGTCCATTCTTACTCTCCTACCATGTCCAGATCCCCATCGCCATTACCCTCTGCCGATCTTCCTATTCTAGAACATCGCGACTTCCTTCCCAATTTGGACGAATCCGAAAACCTGCAGTTTTGGGTTCCACCCCATCCCTCCGTTCCAATCTGGGAACTTTGCAAAGTGAACAACCTTCCTCTTCTGCCATCAGAGCCTGCCGATAACAGCTGAGAGGCTCGCCAAGTGCATTTGGAAATGTGTCAAGCCTTCCAAAATGCTGAGATACAAGTGGAGAAGGATAACTGGGAGGTGGACGATACAAATGAGAGTCTGCTGGAAGGTTATAGAGCAGATTTGAGGGAGTGGAGGAAGAAACGGGCAGGCGTTCGGCGGATGCAATTGAAGTTGCTGGAGGCCTGCGTTGAACGCATCGCTGAAGCAATTCGCCAACGGAATGAAGAGTTGACGAGGCTTCATGAAGTGTGGAAGAATGAGGGGAAGAGTGCTAAGGAGATCGGCAAGCTTCTCACCGAATTCGAAGCCCAAACAGATTTTGAAGTTAAACACTTCGTTTTGGAGCTGAACAATGAGATGGCGAGGGAGGCTCAGGCGAAACATCGGTGAATTGAAGCTGAAGCAAGGCCTTCAACTTCAAAGGCAGTTCAAATTGGGGATGTAGAAGCTGAAGAGGACAAAGGAAAAGGTAAACAAGTTGGGGTCAGTGCAGATAGGGAGGCTTTGACTTTGAATGAGGACGATGGTGAGTGATCTTTTCTTGCTTTGAACAGTATTAACTTTTCCTTTAGAACATATGTGCACCAAATGTCAGGAGCGCAATGCAAAGGGCCTTCATAAGAAAGGGAAGCCTATTGTTTGCATTCGGGCTGAAAAGCCTATGTGCGGGGACATTTGCACTGAATGCCAGCGTAGAAGGGAGAAGTGTTCCTTCCAGGCTTTGTGGAGACAGAAGAAAAGCAAGAAGACTCTGGCGAACGATTTCGCTGAGTTTAAAGACGAGATCACAGAGGAGTTGGTGTGAATTCGAGAGGAGATTGAGGCGTTAAGGATTGATATGAAACAGGAGATGAAGAAGATGAGGACTGAAATAGTAGAGGGGTTGAAGGGAGGTGAGCGTTCGGAATGATATAGCTCAGGAATGACTTGAATGGCTTCAAGGTCAAAGGGATGTAGAAATGGATCCTATGGAAGATGAAGAGGTTAGAATGATAGAAGGGAAAAGTTTTGTTGGAGTATAGATAGTTTTCTTGAATGTAAATGGTGTTTGAAATGTAGATAAGTGTCTTTTGAAATCGTAAGTAAAATGGATGAATAAGGGTTATAACTTGTCTATAGGCCCTGGTTTGTTAGGGTATCGAAGATGAAACTCAGCAATGAGTTCATCGGTGGCAACCCATGAATACTCTTCATCGGTACCTTTGTATCCCAGCCATCAGACATAGTATCGGAGTGGAACTCGCTGATATCGTTTGTCAATCTTGGAGTCTAGAATATCACCAACTTCATAGTGTTCTTCACCTTCAATTTCAACAGGTGGTGGTGGATCTTGAACACAATTCGGTATTGTATTCGGTTCAATAGATTCTAGTTGAGAGACATGGAAAACTGGGTGAATAGCTCAAAGTTCCCTAGGTAAGCGAAGAGTATATGAATGAGTACCAGGTTGAGCAATGATTTCAAAAGGTCCTAAGTGAGTTTTGGAGAACTTTTGGGTAGGCCTGGCAAGTTTAATGTACTTGGAAGATAAAAGGACATGGTCACCAATACTCCATTTCGGCAGTGCAATTCGCCGATGATTGGCTTGCTCCTTATACTGAGATTGAGCAATGGCTATTTCATCTTTAAGCACAGAGTGTAACTCGTCAAGGTTGACTGCGAGTTCTCTAGCTTTGAGTGAAGCCAAGTCACGTTCAGGATAGATAGTGATATTGGGATGATAACCTTTGTTAGCAAAGAAAGGAGTTATACCGGTAGAAGCGTTGGGAGCATTGTTGTATGCAAACTCAGCAAGCAGTAATAGCTGAGACCAGTTGTCTTGTTGGTAAGAACAGTAAATGTGAAGGTACTGTTCCAAAGTCTGGTTTGCTCATTCTGTTTGACCATCAGCTTCTGGGTGATAACCGGAAGTATAATGAAACTCCATTTTCAAGGCTTGACCAAGAGCTCGCATGAACTTGGAAACGAACTCTGAACCACGATCTGAAGTGACATGGTTAGGAACACCATGTTTTGAGAAGACATGAAGAATGAATAGTTGAGCTAGTTGTTCTGAGGTAATGGTGTCGTATGTAGAAACAAAGATGCCTTGCTTTGAAGCTCAATCGATAACAACTAGAATGGCTGTGAAACCATTTGAGTTGGGTAGTTGTTCTATGAAGTCAATGGATATTGAATCCCAAGGACGACCTAGAATAGGAAGAGGCTTTAGCAAACCATATGGACGATGTCTTGGGGATTTGTTTCAGCCACATTCGGTGCATGATCGGCAATAATGTCAGATGAATTCTCACATCTTTGGCCATACGTATTCTTGGCAAATGTTGGCTAGAGTACGGTTCTGTCTGAAATGCCCTGAGACTATGTGATCATGGTGGTGTTGTAATATGCATAGTCGAAGGTCAAGAGCATCGGGGATCCATAGGCAATTGTTTTGCCAAAGTAAGCCATCTTCATCTATAGTCCAGTTGGAGATGCCATTGTTAGCCTTGGTTAGTCCATCTATACATGTTGGATCAGTGGATTGAGCAGTTTTGATATCAGTGCGAAGTTGATGTAGATCCATAATAACACTGGCTCGAAGTAAGGGTTCTTCGATGAAAGTCGCCAAAAGTGAGGCCCGAAGTTGATCAGTGAGTGATAGTCGAAGTTGATCAGTGGAAAATATCGGCCTAAAATTATCAGCATTAGCATCGGCGAAGGTTGCGGTATCCCCCTCTTTTCGATAGACATCCCATTGTCTAGTTAGTGTATCAAGCTTCCTTCCAAGTCTACCTGGTCAGAATCTTATCGCCATATTGAATGCCGAAAGGTACTCTGACCAACGAACTTGTTGTCTTGTAAGAATTTTGGTGGTAGTGAAGTATTCGAGATTCTTGTGATCAGTGACAATGTCAACAGGTAAAGATGAACCTTCAAGATAGTGACGCCATTTGGTGAATGCTTCGAATATGGCCAATAGTTCTTTGTCGTGAGTATCGTAGTTGATTTCGGTATCAGTGAATGATCTAGACAAGAATGCGATTGGGTGAATGTCATCATCAAGGACAATAGAGAGGATAGCTGCCAATGCATAATCGGAAGCATCTGTTTCAACAATGAGTTGCTTTCTGGGTATCCAATGCGATAGGATTGATGCTTGGGTGAATGCTTCTTTGAGGGTATCAAAAGCGAGTTGGCATTGAGTTGACCATTGCCAAGGAACATTTTTTCTGGTTAGTTGAGTAAGTGGAATGGTGATTTCTGAATAGTTGAAAATGAATCGGCGATAGAAATTGCAGAAACTGAGAAAAGATTGAACATCTTTGATTTTGCAAGGTGTAGGCCATTGAGTGATAGTGTCGACTTTGTCAGAGGCCATTCAGAGACCATTCGGCAAAAGAATATAGCTGAGGTATTCGATGGTATCTGTGTTGAATTCACATTTGAACAGGTTGCAGAACAAACCATGTTGGCAAAGTCGCTGAAGGACTTCCTGAACATTTGCCCGATGTGATTCTTGATCATCCGAATAGATTAGTATGTCGTCAAGATAGACAACTACTGAGACATCAAGCATATCGGTGAAGATGTCATTGACAAAGTGTTGGAAGGCTGCTGGAGCATTAGTGAGGCCTTCAGGTATAACACACCATTCAAAAGAGCCATAGCAAGTGCAGAATGCTGTTTTCCATTCATCACCAGGGGCAATGCGAACCAAGTGGTAAGCATGCTTGAGGTCAAGTTTGGTATAGACCTTGGCCTTGCGAGCAGTATTGAGCAAGTCAGTGATAAGTGGTAAAGGATATTGATCTTTCTTGGTGATTTTGTTGAGACCACGGAAATCGACACAAAGTCATAAGCCACCGTTCTTTTTCTTGACAAAGAGAACAGGTGCACCATGTGATGAAGAGGTAGGTCGGATGAAGCCACTAGCAAGGTTTTCCACCCTATGCCATACCAAAAAGCCTTCCAGACTGGTTATAACCAGCTTATCCTAAGCCTAAAAACATGGTTATAACCATGGCACTCAAGTAAGTCTTAAGCATGGTTATATCCAGTCCAAATGACTCAAACCCAGTATATGGTTTGTATAAATTTATATAGAGGGCGGGGGCGGAGCGGGCCCGCCCTTTGTTTGCTAGTGTTTAATATCAACAGAACAGGGCAGGGCATTGCCTGCTGGCCCCCCTCTAGCCTTGCAAATAAATATGATAGAATACATTGTTATTCTCATTTAAATAGATACAATACAATTTATAATACATTTTGGATGTGAAGCAGCTGGATTCGAAATGAAAATACCGATAAATACATGAAAATTCTGAATAAAATTGATGTAGGGCATATGCCCAGTTGCTCTACATTCATCTACACGAGCACTCACATTTACATGTGAATGCAGTGCTGGGAACGATGGTTTGGTTGATGGCATGAATGTGGCAGCAACGTGGTTTGGTAAGAATACAGCGTCGGGTGGGGGATTCCGTGGAATTTGCCGAGGATTCACTGCTGCACTAGCTGGGTTACGGTTGACAGTCTTGGTAGGGGGCATACAGCATGTTGGATATGGTGCTGGTTTAGTAGGGTAGGAATACAATGCTGAATTTAATGCAAATTTGGTGGGGGGAGAATACGACGCTGGTTGGGGAATACTTCAGTGGTGAGGTTTGGGATGTGACAGTGAGTTTGGGGATGCAGCAGTAGGGTATGTCAGTATCGCTGGCTGGGAACACAGCGCTTCATGGCATCGGTTTTATGGAGGAATCAACAGGTGGTTTGGACGCAAGTATTGGTAGTATTTGGCATTTGCAGTTATGTGGTCGTTGGGGGAAGGAGAATTCGGATTACAGGTTTAGGTGTCATTGGGTGGTAGTATTCAGCATTTGCGGTTATGTGGTCATTGGGGGAAGGAGAATTCGGATTACAGGTATAGGTGTCATTGGGGAAACGTGGAATTACTTTGAGAAACAAGAATGAAAAATGGAATACATAGTCATCAGGGAAATGCAGAATTCAAGGTGGCAGATGGGGGGCAGTGGCAAGAGCATGTGTTGCTATGTATGACGTGGCGATGTGATGGCGTGTTCAGCACTTAGCGCCCACTAAGCGCTGACATTTTCACTAGATAAAAACATTTGTGAGAGCTGTAGATGAGAGATTAGATAAATCTGATGACACAAAAATATTAAGAACATACATTATTGCAAACACCAATAAAATTTTGATTAGCTGTGGGACAGACACAGCACTAGTCAAAGATTCAGTTGTTATGGACTATCCATACACGAACTGAATGTACTATATCACCTTGAACAAAATTGGTTTCTTGAAAATTTACCTGCAATAAATCTGTTCAATAAATAGAGAAATTTGATCTTGAAAGAATCGCAATCTGAGCCATCAGTGAGAGTGGAGGCTCCATACAAGTTGTAGTGCTGGGCGCTTAGTTTGGCCAAATCTTCAATTACACTGGTGCCTGCTTTTTTTGGATCAGGCACAGTGGCTGTGCCACAGTACCCATCGCTACCGACATTTGCTGGGCCATTCCCCTGTCCTCAGGGTCTCTAGGCACCATTCTCGACTCTATACCAGTCTATATGAACTAGTGGAACCCCCACCTTGCCTTTTTGAATCCAGTTGTGCAATGATGATGTGTAGTAAGTACATCCAATCATGAAAATGCCATCCAACTATTCAATGGCTTTAATGTTATGATTTGCCTATACAAATCTGGCTATAAAAGAAAGGGTCTCATCTACAAATGCTGTCTAATGTAGTATAATAATTGGAGCAGCAATGAGCTGCAATAACCGGTTTATTGACTAGTAGTAAATACTAGTAAACAATGATGTATAGTACATCCAATTGTCAACAGCGCCATCCAGCCATTTTACAGATTTAATATTACAATTTGCCCATGTCAAGTTAGCTATGATATAAATGCTCTTGTCTACAAATGCTCACCAATCCAGCACAGTAATTGAAGCAGCAATGGGCTGTGATTAAAGCCACATGCCAGCCACCACAGACATTTATAGAGCACCTGACAACCTGCCATATATGTAAGGGCCCCGCCCTACCTTAAAGGGTGCTGATTAAGCACATTAAGTGGCAGTGGTTATAACCACCAGAAAGGGTTTTGTAAAAAATGGTTATAACCAGTTTTTTAAGGGCATCGCCTGGGTTTTCATCAATGAATTCATGTAGTGCTTTAAGTTCAGCTTCAGAGAGTGAATAGATGTGACCTAGAGATGGTTTTGCCCCTTCAAGATCTATGTGGAGATCATATGGTCGATGTTCTGGTAGAGTCTTTGCCCCTTCACTTGAAAAGACATTGGCGAAGTCATGATATTCGGTTGGGACATTGGAAAGGTCCACAGGTTCGGCAGTTGAACTTGCCCTACCTGTAGCAATCGGATTATTGAGTCGAATAGTGAATTGTTGAGAGCCTGCTTGTGAGCAAGAATGAAGATAAGCTGCAGCTCCTACTATTCGTATATCGATTGCTGTCGCCGAAGTATCTGCCAAAATCTTGGCCGAAAATGGTGAAGGTTGATCTGGGTACTCGTAAATTGGTTCATAGGGAAAAGGCAGAGAAGATTTTGGTGAAGATGTTACCGAAGGTTTTGCCAAAGACACAGAAGGGTCTGGCAAAGAACTGGCAGATGGTTGAATAACCAAAGTCTCAAGATGAGCCATCAGCGATTCGGGTGCTGAAACATTCAGCGAAGTAATAGGTTTGAAAGTGATTTTGCCTGTAATCCAGTCAATCAACAGATTGTAGCAGAACAGCCAATTGTATCCAAGAACCATATTACTCAATGAATGCAAATGTGTGACATAAAAGTCAATAGGGAGTATAGTGCCAGAAGGAAATTGAATAAGTAAAGATACCATTCGAGTAATGTTGCCTGGTGAAGAACCATCAAGTAGGTGAAGAGTTACTGGAGAAATCGTAGTACATGGTATTTTGTTATCGTCTGTGTATTTCTGATCGATAAAGCAATGAGAAGAACCTGAATCAACAAGTGCTAAGAAAAGAATAGTAACAGGTAAAGGAATATGAAGGGTAGAAGATAGTTGTACAATAAGTGAAGTCCGGGATGAAAGAGCAGCTGCATTGAGAGTAACCTCTTTAATGGCACAATTTTGGTCAACGCAACTCCAATCTTGTGCCGAGGAATCGGAGTTGCTGTCTATTTTCCCTGCTCCTTAGTAGGAGGGGAAGTAGATGTCGAAGTTGTCACTGAAGGTTTGCCATCTGCATTTGCCGAAGGTTTAGCCTGTGCTGCACATCCTTGTGTAGATCGTTGATTAGGACATTTGTCAGTAGCATGATTACCACTGCAGACCAAACAAAGATTCAACCTTTTGCACCTCTCTTTTTCTTCAGGCTTGAGTTTGCCATCCGAGCCTAAGAGATTCGCATATGGTTTCAGCGAAGAGGTTGATGAGCTGGTATTGGATGAGGATGTTTTGTTAGACGAGGTATTGGGATGATTGGATGTCCAGCCAGAGTTTTGCTTGTTGGATTGGTTGGACTGCTGGTTACGTTGTTGAGTATCATCAGGAAAAACCCTTTTTAACCTGGATGCCTCAAGGTTGACCTGGATCAACCTATGTCAACCTTGGTCAGTCCCAGGTTTAAGTCTCAATTTTCAGGTCAGCCAGGTCAACCTAAGTCATGTCTAGGTTAGCCCAAGTCAACCCAGGTCAGCCCAGGTCATGTCTAGGTTAGTCCCAGATCAGCTAAGGTTGACTTAGGTTGACTCAGGTTTACTCAAGTTTGCCAGGTTTGCCAGGTCAAAAAGGGTTTTTCCTGATGATTAGACGATGTACCAGCAGAACTCTGTCCAGAGTGTTTGTTGTCTGAACCTTTACCTGATGAGGTCTTTCCAGATGCTGGAGGTGTTTTCTGATCATGATCTTGTCATTCTCGCTTTTCCCAGTATAACTGGTCAATATGATAGGCGATTTCGATACACTGTTGCAAGGTAGTATAATGATCATTATGTGAAAACGCATCTTTTAACCATGGTGCAAGACCTTGATAGAACCGGTGCAGGAGTGTAGCATCGCCGAAAGATGTTGCAGGCCATGCCCTAAAAAAAAGGCTTTTCGAGCTGGTTATAACCACTGAGAAAGCCTCTCTCATGGCATCCACCACCAGCCAAATTTATTACCTCAGCAAAAGCAGCCTGGGGCGGGATGGCAGGATCACATGTGCACTCATGTGCCTGATAGTGGCTGCATAAATACTGGTAAACAACAAGGTGACCATTTTGCTTGGGCCACCCTTGCCTGCTGCTAGGCTTGTACCCATGTTCTCAATCCTTTGCAGTGGTGTATATGTACTGTACTATGTATATCCGAATGGATAGTAGTAGCATATAATAGAAAAATGGTTGGATTTGATTTGCCAGATTGGATGCAGCGGTATGATTGCATGGCGTCAGTTGGTAAATTCAGCTTCAAATCCAGTGAAAATATTAAATTGTATATTCATACACATTACACCACATACAGAAATAAAAATACAGAATAGAAGTGGAAATGAAAATGTGGCAGGTGTTGCTGGCAGAATTGAGTGTTGGTGGGGGTTTTGTTGCTGATTTGGTGGGGGGTTTTGTTGTCGATTTGGTGGGTGATTTGGTCGTCAGCACGAATTGAGCATCAAATGCGTGTTCGTGGTGATTTTGGAGGGAGCGTAAAGGTTCTGGTTGGGGCTGCGGAGGGAATAATCGACATTTGTTGACGACAGTCGAGGTGGTGATGGATTCACGGGAGCATGAAGGTTCTGGTTGAGGCTGCAGAGGGAATAATCAACATTTGTTGACGACAGTCGAAGTGGTGATGGATTCACGAATATTGCATGAATGGTTGTTCATTGAGGTGAGGAAAGACAGACTTACCTTTCACAATCCTTCAGTGGAAAGGCAGGACAACTGATGCTAATGTCAATGCCTGTTGAAGACAATGCAACGCCAGCCTCGCAATGCATTATTAGGCTCCATTTACCCAGGAGTGCATTTCGCAGCAGAATAACACAGTTCTACCAGTTTGATCCCTGATTCCCCTCCATTTCCCCCCAATAAACACACAGATACTAGGCATTGACCAAGTAGCGGGGCTGTGGAACAAGGCGGAAGGCTTGTATTAAAATCAGGCTATAGCAGTACAGAGGGAGCTAAAAAATGACAACCATGAGGAAAACATCAACTGTGAGCATAAAATACTTACCTGGTAAACAGTGAACTATCATTGTGTTGTCGTTGTCGTTATCAATGGTGGAGAGTGCCAGGCACAGTGTAGCACAGCCACTGTGCCTGGTTCCCATCTGCAAAAGGTGGTAAGTGCCTGTGTGTGCTAAACTTGTTGATGCTGTTCATCCTCATCGACTGCTCAGACAACACTCATTTTGATGTGAACCATGATCTATACACCATATGTACTTAAAATGTTAATAAAATGGCATTCTCATATTTGACTGCAGACAAGTTATATTCAGTCGTGTTTATCAGTGTGCCCAATCTCTCTCTCTTCAACTACCATCTCCCCACTTCATCCATCTCTATCTTGTTGTGACATATTGCAACAAGGTATGTTAGTGATCATTTCTGTTTCATCCATATGCCCTGAAATGCTACGGAAAGGACTGTAGCGAGTTTTTTTCGAGTGAAACTGAGTGGGTGCTAATTCAGCAGCAAACATATGTCATAGGTAAACAACGCATCTGTCGACATTGAACAGCGACACTCCACACTCTAACCTACATACACTACTATGGATCCCTACTTCCACCAATTGAGCCGATACCTATGTTGCTAATGCTCAATTATACCGCAATGCAACAAGGTCACGCCACCCAACAGCCTCTCCTTCAAACCACAACAACAGCAAATGCATGGCGGAGTGGTGGAGCTGACAGAACAGGCTTTAGAGCAGGTGAGTTCCTTTCTACTGTTTGTCAATCCGCTCATTGCTCTGCAGAACCCCCCACCACTTCCATGTTGACTAAACCCATGCATACGTGAATAACCAACAAACCAATCCCCAAATCCCCCGCTGTACCTCAAAACCATTGCGAACACTTTGATTTGCATTGCTACACCATCATCCACTGCCAACAAATCCACTGCTGCGTCCTAAACCCACCATTGCATCTCTAATCCCGTCCCAAGGATACTCGAGTCCACTGTAGCATGCACCGCTGAGGAAGCAATGCCAACGAAATCTGAAGCAAGCCAAAGCATTGGAATCTGTCCCCAATGCCACATCGTCACCTGCAACAACCATGTTCAAGGTACCGCTGCATCCATAAGCCACACTACTACATCCTTGTCGTGAATCAGACCCCTTAAACGAACGGGGAGCTCTGCTCAACCACCATGACGACGTGTATCAGTGAATCCACTGCCACGTCCATGAAACTACCGCCGCATCCCTAAATCCACCCACTGCTGCATCCACAAATCCACTGTCGCATGCTACCTACATCCCCCACTATTGGTGCAATGTAATGCTGCATCCTCTCCTCTCCCTCACAGCCTGCAGCCCCAACCAGAACCTTCACGCTCCCTCCAAAATCACCAAGAACACGCATTTGATGCTCATTTGATGCTCGATTCGTGGGTAGCCTGATGGTAAGTTGGTCATATCTTTTCATAACATTCATTCACATTCGTAGCATTGACAAAACCTTCAGCTAGCCCAACTGCCACAAACCCATTGCAAATTTGTGGCCTATCTGTCTCTCTGTCATTCACTCAACAACCGCTTGCCTACCAATTCCTCACTGACTCACCAAACCGACGACGAATCCCTCCTGACCCACCATTATTCAACCAGCCAACAAAACAACTAGGAACAGCAATGAAAACCGCCAACGAAGCCCACCAAGCCACTGACAAATCTCCACTCAAATCACCCACCAAACTAATGACGAAATCTGCACCAAACTGATGACCAAATCACCCACCAAATCGACAACAAAACCCCCCACCAAACCGGCAACAAAACCCCCACCAACACTCAATTCTGCAAGCAACACCACCAAGCAAATTCATCAACCCTGAAAGCCATGTCCATCCATCAGACTAGCAATGCTGACAAGGTGAATTCGTCGACCCCACATCCTCAAAACAACTGCTTCCATTTTTTTAGATGATTTATTCTAGATTTTCCCTGTATTATCCGAATTTTAATGATGAATCCAGCCACCCAGCCACATTTATATTATTTACATATTGTGAAAATATAGATTATAATCCTACTGTGACTAAATATGAATTGCAGGCTGCGAAATGAGCAGGACAGCCCATACCAGTCAATAATAATATATAAAACAATAACAAACAAAGGGGCGGGCACATCATGCATCACCTGCCCTACCTGCCATGTATAGTAGTCCATATAGATCTGTATAGTAGTTCTGCCTAAAAAATAGGCATTTGGCATGGTTATATGCATGAAAATGCCTTACCATCTGACATGGTTACAACCAGTCTGGGAGGCTTTTTTATAACTGGTTATATCCAGTTAGAAAGGCTTTTCGATGGGGCAAGAGGTGGATGTTTTGGCTGCAACTGCATTGAATTCAACCACATACTTGGAGACCCTTTGATTATTCTGCATCTGTAACCGGTCGAGTTTTAATGCTGCAACTCGGGCCGAATCTCTAGGTCCAAAATGCAAATACAGTTGTTGAATAAGAGCAAGAGAAGAAGTCATCCAAAGTGGTGGATTTGCCGGATCATGATTGAGTATGTCGGGTGTAAACCAATCGATAGCTGAGCCCCGTAAGAAGGACATGATATAGGATATCTTGGCTGCTTCAGTGACAAAATCATCTGGAGAGGCTTGGAAGTTAATATGGACAGTAGTCATGAACACATCGAGTTTCTCTGGGTTAGATCCGTTGAAAGTATCGGGATCTTTTAGCTGAATTCTTGCTGTTGGCATACGAGGTTGATTCATGTTATTGGCGGAAGTCTGCAAAGATTGAGTGATGTTAACAAAAACTGCCATGAGTTGTTCCATATTGTATTGATCAGCCGTGTCAGATGGTTGTGAATGAGAGCGTTGATTTCGCCTAGGTCTTGGTGAAGGACTTTGCCGACCTCTACCGCTGAAGGATCTGCCACCATTACCACCACCACCACCACCATCATCACTAGGAGGATCGTCACCAGGAGGAGGTGTTGGAGGAGGTTTGCCATGAATTTCTTCGATTTCCTCTTCTCCTTCATTATTGGGTGGATTTTCTTCTTCAGGTGGTGGGTTTGGGTCTGGATCTGGAACCAGAGGTAGTCTAGGTGATTGTCTTGCCGAGTGGTCAGCAAAGACATATTCCGATGAGCACATCTTTCCAACCTGATCATTACCTAGGTAGTCATAATACTCTCTACCTTGGTTTTGCAAGTATCGCACTTTCACATACTCACAATTACCTTGTCGTATAATTGAATGACTGACGACATCACTTGTGAGTAGGTCACGTATCTGCTGAATGACTGGTGCCGAAGATACCGGCGAAGCAGGTACTGGAGTGTTATGGTGAGGAGGTGCATTTGGATTTACTGGGGTAGGTTGTTGGGATGCCATGCTTTGTAAGATTTGACCTAATTGTTGTTGACTCCGAGTTACTTCTTGGAGGCTTTGGAGAGCAAGTTGGTCTTTCCTTCGCCTTTCAACTCGCCAATGTTCTACTTCCTGATCCCATTGTTCCGATATCAAGGATCTAGTTTGATTTAGTGTTTCCATGAAATCGGCGGTTACCGGGCCAGGTGTAGTTGATCCCCTTGTAGTCGTGATATATGACCTTGGAACAAAAGGTGAATCATCAGGAAGATAGAACTGACTGTCTGAACTATGAACTGGAGTGACTTCAGCACGAGAAGGTGTAGCTGGAATGTATCGCAATTGTGATGGAGTACGAGTTGGAGTTGTAGGTGTAGTAAACCTTGAGGGTATTCGAGGTGTATTGAGAGGTAAAGGACCTTCTTCCAGAATTGGTTGAGAGGCCAGTGAACTGAATGAGCGTCTGTCTTTATTCCGAGGAGTGCCGAAAATGGGCGCTCCCTGAAACATAGAACTCATCAGTGATCCGAGTCAGAGAGAGTTTAGAAATACTGTAAGGACTATGCCGAATGCAAGCCCGAGATGTATAGACAGATATGGCTTGTAGAAAACCCTTGATAAGAATACCAAGGTAAACCCTTTGGCTATGCCCTCTGCTGGATCGTGGGTTTAGGCAAAGGTATCAGCGAAGCCTCGGCAGAGTGAGGGCCGATACCCGGTTAGAGGAGTTAGAGAGAATAGAGTATTGAGCGTAATCCAAGTTGATTTCTAAACTGAAGTATACA
>QLOY01006314.1:0-28508 GCA_003313965.1 Megacollybia marginata
AACGGAATGGTTCCAAGTCCGATCACTTCAGGCACCCACTTTATACCCCTACTTAGCCTGCATGAATATGCTGAAATGAGTAGGCTAACAAGCCCTAAGACCTTGGTCTCAGACCAAGGGTTGGTCAGACCAGGATGCACCTTGGTCAGACCAACCAAACTATTTAGTTGGTCAGACCAGCATAGTTTAGTTGGTCAGACCAAGTCACCCTGTCTTGGTCAGACCACTCAGCACATGTTGGTCTGACCAACTAAACTATCAGTTGGTCCAACCAATAGTCAGTTGCATCATTGGTCAGACCAAGTAAACCTTGTTGGTCAGACCACAGTGTTCATGGTCAGACCAATTCAAACTCTAGCAGTGGTTGGACCAATACAGTATATAAAGACAGAAATACACAATAAAAGAAACTAGCTATTCTTGGTTTTTTTCTCGTCATCATCATCTCCATCCCGACGTCTCTTATTTTCAGATTGCTTCATTTTCCACATCCTATAAAATCCTTCATCCTTGAAAGCAAACTTGGGACGTTCAGCATCAGCAAGTGCCTTTTCGGCCCATGTAAGTTCAGCTATACATGCTGCATCCCTCTCCTTAGCATCCTGTATTCCTCTATATTAGCATAATCTACCTCTGTTTTGGAAACTTGGGCCAATTCCTTCTCTTCCAATGTGAGTGAAACAATGTGCTGGCTTGTAACACAGGATGAGGCTGCAGCTGGTTCAGGGTTCACGATGTTCGGTTCATCGGGGAGGTCGGGAGCACTGTCCGAGTTGTCTGCATTGCTGGGTAGGGGCATCGGGACCTGCTGTTTACCTTTCCCTTTCCCTGCCTTCGATTTTGAGTTACCAGTAATGAGCGCCTGGTCTTGGAGTCTCGAACATAGCACAATACCTTTCCATCAACATCGAGGATGACTCCAAGCTCCCCTTGCTCCTCGAGAGACAGCTTTTGTTCCTCTACGAAACATTGGAAAAGATAAGGCAAAGAAATAAAACATACTGTCAGTCCAGGCAACAACCCTCACACTGATCTTCTCCGAGTCTTCCTGTCCCTTCAGAATTACATCATCTCGAGGGTCAACCATTTTGTTAACGGCATCACTATGTTTGCCTTTGAAGTGATCGAAGTCAATCCCTGGCACCGTGGCATCCTTGGCCCAGCCTATGAGACAAACTTTGTATCTGAAGGCCAACCATGGCCATGTACTCCAGGGAAATCTTTTCAATTTGGCCAATTTGGCGACCTCGTCAGCGTGGTCAGTGGTCACAGCAGTACCTAGATAGTGTCAGAGCAGTGGGACATATGAGTTAATACCTACGCAAATCTCGAAAGAGGTGTATCCCAATGCGCTGGCGTGCAACATCACGCTTGTTGGGAGCCCACTTGCTTTCTAGCTCACACTTGTAGCTCACAGTGTCTGAGTCGTCTGCTCCCTCTTTTGACAACGTGTCTCTGAACATAAGTTCCTTACAACTGTAATAAAAAAACACTCACTCTATCATGCACTCGATACCCTTTATCTGCTGACGTACATTCTTGCTCTTCATTTGCTTTTGAAAGATCGGCAGCCAAGACGGGCTCGCGACCATTGAACTGAAGCTTCGGCCAGATGAATCTTCTTCAGTGCTGATAATGTAGCCTAGAAAGACAAGATGTGAATACACATCCTCAATATTGGCGGCCTATCTTAGTGTGAAAAAAAAAACTGAAACTCGCAACAAAAAACACTTACCAGGTTGGAAAATTTCTTAGTAACTGCTTTCATTATTTTTCCATGCTGATCATGGTCTTTCAAATCATCAACAGCATCCTTTTTGTCCTGCTCATACTGGTCCAGGTCGGAAGCGAATAAGAGATTCGTTTCATCTTCATTTAGACCTTGCCCTTTGGTGTCCTCTAAGATTTGCCGGTATCGCTCCTTCTGCCTTGTTTGCCATTGATTTTTGTCCTCTGAGAAAGTCATCAATTTAAGTGATATTGGGAGTTTGAAAGTCTTACCATCGTCCTTGGGAGGATCATCAACCGATCTAGCGTGAAGAAATACATTATATTGATTAGGCTTGCGGTGCACAGCAACATCCAAGGCAAGATATCGCTTGACCCTCCTAATGTCTACCTTGTATTCTGCAGCCAGACTCTCCAACTTCGCCAAATAGTCCTCGTGCAGGCAGGCAGCCTCTTCTTGGAGTTTATTGGGTAGAGGTCCTGATTTAGCAGATTGGCTGTCAGAATCCGAGCCTTCTTGGCTTTCCGAAACGTTCCTCTTGCTCTTCTTTTTGGGATTGCGCTTGTGACCCTTCTTCTTTGCTGCAGATTTGGGCTGAACGTCTTCATCGTCACTCCCTGCAGAACTCTCTTCAACTCTCCTGTGCTTTGGCTTCCGCTTTTTGCCCTTGGTAACTTCTTTCTGGAAGTCTTCATCATCCATCCTGTTGAGCTCCTCTGGTTCGGGAGAGGGGTTCCATCAGTTCGCCTTCTGATTCAGTCTTAGCGTCTCCGTTTGTTCATAATCATCAGTGGTGTCATCGTCATTGTCGATGTGAGGAGTCCTCACTGAATGAGGATGAGGAAGGCGAGGAACTGCTTGAGAGTCTGGGTCTGGCTGAGGAGGATTCTCTGTGGGAGGTTCCGAAGCAGGTTCTTGAGAGTCTGGGTCAGGCTGAGAAGGTTTCTCTGTGGGAGGTTCGGCGGCAGGTTCAGCAGGAGGTTCTGCAGCGTTCAACAGGTCTGCATCAGCAAGGGCTGCTGCAACCAGTCCCGTTGGTTTCCTCCTAGTGGCTCGAGCAGGAGGATCCGGGGAAGGGATAACCAGTTCTCAGTTTCGGCTGTTGGCTGTCGAACGTTTGGATTGAGGTTCGCTCGCCTTGGTTTTCGATTTCTTTGAGGATTTAGCTGGTTTTTTTGAAGACTGATCACCACGACGAGCAGTGGAATCTTGTGCTTTCTTGCTAGAGTGAGTATTGGCCATAACGAAGTTTGTTGTTGCACATGTGTTGTTGTCAAGAATCAAATAATCAAACAAGGGTCAAATCTGAACAAAACAAATGTTACAATAGATCGGTATAAAAACAAGAGCTTCTTTGTGATTTAAACTGCATGCCCCTCAACTGTCCAACTGAAGTGTATGGGGGACAATTGGTGGCCACCCAAATACCCCATGAAAAAGTTCAACATACTGCATTACCATGAAGCTTTCGAGATTCAGCAGGTAAGCGTCATCCTGTGTGGCTTGAATTTCAGGGTGTAAAGACTCTCTTTTAACCTCACGCCAGTCCAGCATCAAGCTTCGAAGCTCAACTAGAAAGGGTGCTCGCATCTTTAATGTCGGAGCCGCTAGACCTTCTCTCACCCATTCTACTGTCACTGAATAGAGCCTATCTTCTTCTGCCACTGCAAAACAATGACATAACTGACTCAGGCAATCTTTCTGAGCCGGAAGACCTGGATAGAACTGCATGTCCATGGCCGCGACTTCAAAATGAAGATTAAGCTCAGTGAGTTCCCATATGATCTCAGTGACGACTTTGTCACTGATAGGGCCACTGTCTCCTAATGCTTCTGCCTTCCAGGATATCGGTGTCGATAGTATGTCTGAAGCATCAACTCCAGACCGGCTGAGAATTCCAACCAGACCCATTGAAAGGTCAGAGAGATTGTTGGTGGACGCCTTGCTCATCATGGTGAAGACCGTTCTCCATGCTTGATTGGAAACTATACATTCCCTCCAAATTGATCAAGACACCTTCTCAATGACTCGAGAGCGCAGCTTGAGCCAGTTTCGAAGGTAAGACACCTGTTTCTCGATAGATGCCACTGACACAAAAAGCGCAGGTTCCGGGAACGCATAGCCTCGCAGCTCCGAACCTGCGCCTAAGCTACGGTCGACAAGGAGCAGACTATTCTGCCAGACAATGTTGCTGAGGGGATAGAGGGAGTTCCAGGGACGTGTATACTTATCTCGGTCAGATGGTTGAGTACTGGCTTTAGTTGGTACCCCCCCCTTGGTGGAAGACTTCTTAGTGGTTGAGCAGGAGTATGGCTTGTTAGCTACAATAAGTGAATAAACCGAAACGAGTTATATAGTGAATTTTAACTTACAAGGCTTGCTCCGTTTATTCGTTTTCAACACAACCGTTGACGACGTGGCAGGGCGAAAGGGATTCTCATCCTCTGATTTCATTGTGCTCTGGCTAACGATTGCTTTGTGAATCAAGTGAACATCGGCGAGTCCCTCATAAATGATGACTGAGTTCAACTCGGGCATTTCGTCATAGTTTAGAGGCTTTATGATCTCCTCCAAACGGTCCACCCAAACTTGCCCCAGTTTACGGATTGGATGCACAAACCAGTATGGAATACCAGCTCGAAAAAGGAGCTCGGCATCGAGGTTATTGTAGACGAATGCACCTACGTGGGTGTTATCGAACCCAGGAGAACGAACAGATCCAGTTATCATGGGTTTGAATTGCTTGCAATAATCAAGTAGTCCCAGCAGTTCAAGATAATAGCGCTGAAGACTAACCACTATGTTTTGCATCTGGAGAAATGTCGTTGTGAGTGAATCGAGGCAGACGAGCATCTGCCGGAGGATGGTGAAGAGATAGTGTGTCAGTGCTACCTCTTTGTCGTTGGTGTGCACCTTGAGGAATTTTGTGATTCAGGGATCGAGACTGTCAACCAGAAAGGCAAAGGCCACAGTTTTATCACTGCGTAGCTTGCCTACAGGCTCATTGGTGTTCAGGGTTGGTTCGTGATCTAAATCACTAGGTTCAACATCCAACCATAGAATGCTGAGTGGGGTAGACGTTTGGCATTGAGGGATGCAGGCAAAATGGCAGAAATCCTCCGTAAAGGGCTGCGGCCAGCAGACCCAATCGTTGTAACCAAAGTGACCATTACGATGTCGCCACACGCATTGAGCGCCCAACGGAGGGATGGCAATGAAATCGTCATAGGGCATCACCACAAAATATCCGCTGTCAGGCACAACAGCACCACAGTAACCGTCGTAAGGAGTCAATGCTAAGTGGGCTGAGAGAAAGGTTAACGAAGGAAATCGAATGAATTTTGACAACTTACATTTTTTGCTGAGTAGCGCTCGTTGTAAGTCGGCCGTAGTTTTAGCTGTAGGCGAGTTCTGAACAGTATATTAGACAATGTAGACCAATAAAAAAATTTGACTTACCATGATACGATTTTTCTTTATGAATTTTGGACGCAGTAGGTGGAGCGCTAGAGACGGTCAGGGCACTGCTAACAGGACAAGACGGCCAGAAACTGAGAGGCAGAGGCGACAGGACCCGGTGAAATAGCGATATGGAAGGAAATATCCATTCCACTGCAGAGAAGGCAAATAGCCATTCTCGTACCGTAGCAACAATAGTCACTACGGATTTAGACGACAGACAATAGTCTGTCACCTGAAACGAAAAGAATAGACAGAAGTACAACTTACCTAGGGCAAAGTTGGGAAACGAAAAGTCGGGAAAAAGAAGGAAGCAAGAGTAAATAAAGTCACGGGTACACTGCCTGTTTGCTTCCTTCCAAATTCCATACAGATGTACTACGGTAAGCATTCATTCCTTTTCATAGCAATTCTAACTAGTTCTCACTGCATTATAAAGAAATGTACTTTTTGTCTTCGCAACAGCATTCTTTTAGGTGTTAGGAACTTCTGGTAAGTCGTTTGTACCTTACTTTACAGCTGTTCTGATATAAGAAAGTGCTGCAAATACTCTTCCTCACCTCCTCACTACTGTTGACAATGACAACAACGAACCGGGTGACTTGTTCCCATTTCGGTTGGGCTCCTACACAGTGGTAAGCAAACGGTTCTTCTCTAGTATTGCTAATACTTATTCGTTTAAGGTCTATCTACATTAGGTTCTATCTACATCCAGATGCCTTGACTATGGTCGGGCATACTATGGAGCTGGCATTGACTATTGTCACGCTAAACTTGACTCTTCTACTATCATAGAGAAGTCGACCTGGTCTCACTATTGTGGGCTAGTTCTCCTCCTGGTACATTGAGCCTAGTGTCAACCACAACCCCGCGACCAATCTGGTCCTAGATTGGGACAGACGAGCTCCTGGCCTGTAGGCTTTGGCGGAATGGGCAGAACCCATTCCTACAAGCTCGTGTCTCATTCAGTACTGGTAGACGTCTCATCATCGGATTGACGCCGCTTGTGCTCTCCTCCGAAATTCTCAGCGCTACAGCTATTGTTTTCCCGCTTTGACTGTCCTTTGTTCCTCAATCTCAACCATGTTGCGCATGAACAAAGATGCTCGGAAACGATGCGCGAAACGAAAAGAAACCAACCAGTCGTGATTTACCTATAATGTGGTTCCTGTGGAAGCATCTGCTCATCCTAGAGCAAATTCATCCACTGTCCACGAATTGATTCACTTCAGCCAAGGCTGAACATTCACTCAATTCCACAACCTCTCTCAAGCTCGCTCTGCACCACCCAGTCCTGAAAAGAGTCCAGGTAAACGTCGGGAAATGGATGAAGATGACAATGTTGTACATGCTTGGGACACCGACTATGCTACGGTCTTTCAAAGTCAGCTCCCCCTTCCTTCACGCCATTGAAAGTGCTGTGCGACCCAATGGGATACATGGAGAACAGGGGTGATTCCTGGTCTAATTGATCCTTGGTTGCAATACCTACAAAACACTAAATCTCTACGTGACCCTCCGCCACCATCCAGCTGCCATGTTTGCACTTGTGAGGGCAAGAACACTCAGTTGTTGAGGATTAGGATCATTCGTTTCTTTGGTGAGTGGTGTAACAGGCAAATTATGGTCTTATTCAACGTATTCAGCTATCGAGGAGATCAAGATTGTCAAATGTACATGTCACCCTGCCACCGTCCAGCTTCTTCAGCGCGGACTGTTTCCTTGTGCTCCCATTGCCCCAACTCTGGCAGTCGAAATTCGAATGCTTGATTTCTTTTGCCGATTGTTTGTCCAAATCTCTCCCAACCATACTGCGCTTGCTCAGGCTCTCGAGAACTGTCTGGGGGCCCAAGGATACAAATTGGAAACAAAGGTCTGCTAGGAATTCTCAAATTTCTTGGTTAACGAAACACTAGAACTCCATGAGGCGCCGTTTTGGCAATGCATTTAACTGGTACAATGTACTGGTGGATGAGACGGACAAACATGTTGATGGTATCATCACAGCTGCCCGCAACCCTACCGAGTCCATTGATTCCACACCTCCAGTTCCTGCAACATCATCGTCTTCCCAGTCTCGTCTGACATCCCCGAGCAAACGCCGGCGAGCAACTTCTCCTACAATTTTGACATCCAGCCAAGAAGATATGGATGAGGATTCAGAACCAAAGCGGGTCAAAGGAGTTGCTAATCCTTTTTCTGATCCTGTACCCCGAGACCGTCCCAGCGAGTATCTTTGTGAGCGCTGTCCGTTATGCTTTGGAGGAGAGTCGTGAAAAGTGCAGGGTGGGCCTCATTGCATAGTTGCTATGGATGCCTGTTTTACGCAGAAACATAACAAGCAAATTCGAGATCCTGAGCAACAGCACCCCTATGATTTGTTTATACCTGAAATTCAAATAAAGGCAATGGAAGAATTCATAGAGAGTATTCGAGGCCCGACTCCCACGAGACAGAAAGATAGAACCACACAATCACAGTCTAGAACTGTTGAAGACGATGGTTTTGACAATCCAGTGCTCAAGGTTCCACGTTCTGTACTCGATAGCTGCCAAGAAAGTTTTACCGCAGCCGATGAGGCCAGAACCAAATCGAGCATCAAATTTTTCAACTGCACTGGGCTCATGGCACTTGTCTGCCACCATGATCGTGTTCTTTGGCTGGCGAATATGACCTCTGCTGGAGAAAAGCAAGTCTATCCACTGGTACTACTTGAAACACTCTTCCAACATCTCCCCCTCGATTGGACAGTCGGTGCACTATATGATGTCATGTGCATTCTTGTTACGATTTCCACCTTTAGCGCCCACCTTATCAGACACCCAACCTCGTGTTCCTCATTTTCGCATTCATATCACCTTATCTTTCATTTCCCTTATCCGCTATCTCTTAAATTAACTTCTGATAGCTTATCGCAGACACAAGGCAGAGATAGTCTATCTCTTTCCCTTCGTATCTTTCCCCTCCAACCTTACTCTCTACGCCCCAGAAATAACCACTCAGTATTTAAACCAGTAGCTATTCGCTGTATTCTTTAGTTTTGGTATTATAAGTTTCACCGAGTCTTTGAGTGGCCTGATAAGCTCTCATTTTGCTCGTCGCCTTACAAAATACCAAAACTAACCTCGTTCACCTCACTCATCTCGGTCGACAACTTCGCCTACATCCTACTTCTCACCTGGTGCATCGCCATCTGCAATCTCGCCTTCGACATCACTTGCCACCGACTTCGTCGACACCGTCGCATTAACCGACGCCTACGCGTACGACGCCAACGACACATCGGAAGAACTCGTTTGTAAACTCTCCTCACCTCATTTGGAAGTACCGTTGGCTAGCGGGAAGTTCCCATCCTGAGACGAACGACAGTAAGCAGACCAGGAAAACCGATTAAAGAATTGCTAACCGCTTTAAGTGGATTACCCTCCTAACAAAGCGGAACGCGACCGAAAACTCCGAAACAATCTCATACTCAGGCGATATCACCAAACCCAACTCGAATCAAACTTCACTCCATATCTCACTATCCACCGACGTGTCAACGAACTGATCAGACAGTTCTCCAGACCGTTCGACTACACTCCCGGAATCATCAGTCGGATCTATTACACACACCTACTCACCGAAGACTGGGTCAACAAACGAAAAACATACGCAGACGCCAGCACCAACACAGAAATTAAAGAGTACAGAGACGTAGCCAGCGGCACTAACCTAAAAGACTACGTATCATATGTTTCAGTGGCAACTCTCATCAACGCCCAGAAACGTCTCACCGAGATAACGCGCGACCGACAGATCAACACTCACACAGACACAGGAATCAACACAGACAACAGCTTCGGATTCGACACAGCAGCGTGGTCAGAATCACATCAGACAAAAGACGATCAACTCCTTCCAGCGGAGTTAGAACCCACCAGAAAGCAGCAACGGCAGAACAAACGGAAACAACGAGACAGCGAAGAGACACCCAGGCGATCTCTCAGACGAAAGACCCACTAATCACATTAGCCATACTTGAGGACTGGTTCATCACCAGTTGTAACCAGAATAGTACACCCAATACACGACTTTTGACCACTTGGAACGTTTTCCAACTTAGTGTCAGAAAGAAAGAACTTTACCTCGACACAGCGTACGAACTTTACAGGTACAAAATCATCAACAACGAAGAAAAGAAAATCTTCGAAGACATCTTCGCTACAGACAACATAGCGCTCTTAAGACCATACGTACTTGAAGAGCTACTACTCAGCCTATACAGAACACTCAGACACAATAGCCCAGATTACAACATCCACTCCGATCCGACTAGTCTGTGGGCGGACGCCAATTTCAGCTCCGCTTGATCTAACCCACTACATCAACAACATATACGGACCAGGTCATTTCGTAACTCACGTGCAAACAGACAGATCATACCACATTTATCGAAATATATATCTAGGACACATTCCAGAAATCAAATACAATCGAGACAGAAAACGTTTCGAACCAAAAGACGTCATTATCTCCACAGATTTTCTTGAAGAAGCAATAGAAGAATACGACGCCGACACCTTCGAAGAAGATTTCGAAGACATCCCAGTACCGTTCGAAGAAAGCTTCTTTACTCCACCACAATCACCAGAACCTGAGACGTTACCGGAAATCCCGCTCGTACAAAGAGAACCGGTAGAATCTTCAAAGTCAACACCACAACACCGAACCTTACAACCAACCAAATCATCACTATGCAAAGTCCGCTTTGAAACATGACTGACATGGATACACAGATAGCATCGACATCGGGAAAAGCCCCGGAAAAAATGGTGTACACAACCAAACCACCATACTACTACCCAGACAAAAGCGACCATCCAGATTCACGCATCATACGACAACTAGGATATTACGTGTCGCGAAGGATGGAAGGGGACTACTATGTCCGTCCCTTAGGAAACTCACTCGAAAGAGCCAAGTACGAAATCCACAGAGACAGAACAGAATACTCTCTGGTCGGAGAAATAGTACAACTATTCGAATCAACTATAGGAATAATGGGCACCATACTAGCAGAACCAGCAGGAGGAGGAAGCACCGTTGTTATAATGCCCGACAGCATCCGAAAAGACATGACAACCGAACAGACAACACCCACATCTACGATAACAATGACAACCACCTCTAAAATCAAAATCGCCACACCACCCAGATTCACAGGTGACAAAAAGAACTGGGAAGGATTCATCTTGGCAGTCGACACTTACCTCATGGCCTACGAAGATGAATTCAAAAGCAACGAAAGAAAGATATGGTTTGTCATATCATACCTTGGCACGGAAGACGGATCACCATGCGTCGCATCAGACTGGCTTCGAAACTGGAAAGAAGATCACTCATACAACAACACCCTCGTGGCAAATGACTTTAAGAAGTTTATCGCCAATCTCCGAGAAGCCTTCGAAGACCCGAACTTAAAAGTCAATGCCGCTAACGAGCTTCGAAACCTCAGACAAGGAAAAGACACCTTGACTGAGTACTTCACCAAATTCGAACTCAAAGCCGCCACCGCGGGGTACCGACAACTAGACGCAGTCCTCATAGATCTTCTCAAAAACCAGGTATGATCAGAAATACGAGCAGAGTTGTACAGGGGAGGAATACCGATTCCGGTCACCTATGCCGGAATAAAACAAAAACTATACAATATTGAAATGGCGCTCGAAGAAGAAAAGACGAGATCACACGCTTTTCACACTGGAGCCCCAATCCCACCTCGACGCAACATATACACACCGCCACAACGACAAAACACAAACTCCTCAGACTACACGCCAGCACACACATACGGAGGACAAGGACAACCTATGGATCTCGAAGCAGGCCGAACCAAACGACTGCTCGAATGCCGACATTGCAAAAAGATGGGTCGTCACCTCTCCAGAGACTGCAGGGGAGAATGCCCAGATTGTCACGCCAAACACCCTGGTCGATATTGCAGCCTCAAACCACCACCCCGACGACCTTTCACTACTCGTACACTAGACTTTATCGACTTCACTAACATCACAGAAGAAGAAAAGGAGCAGCTGAGGAAAGCTGCGGGTTTTCAGATGGGAGCGAAGTAGACGCAACTTCGTCATCCCCCAGTCAGGACTCTTATGCACACACTTCTTGTCAAACATGCCCTGAGGCATTGTATAATAGGAATACATCTTTTTCACGTGCAAAAGAGTCTAGCATCAAAACAGGAAAGAAGACAACGATCGAAGAAGTCGAAGATGAAGAATCTACTTCTTCGGATCACTTCCAAAAACAACCACGGTCGGAACAAAAGAAGCCCAAACCCTTCTCATCACTATGGGTTCTATCAAGACTACGAGATTTAGCCGCCGAAGCAGGAATAGGAACACTAAAGCAGTGGGTACACAACCAAAAACAATGAGAAGTAAATGAACATCTCGTGAAACAACTGCTGAATATTCCCACCAACGAAGCTTTAGACTGGCTAGAAGATCTCCACGAGCCCAAACGATTTATCTTCAGAACCACGAAAACAGATCGAGAGCTAAACGTACAGATAGAACTCCAAGATCTAGAAAAAGGGACCAGGTATCAAACACAAGCACTTCTGGACAGTGGTTGCACAGGCAGCTGTATTAGCCAACGGTTTGCAGAGGAAAAGAAACTGTCCCTACACAAATGGGAACATCCAATCTCTGCATACAACACAGACGGAACGGAAAACAACAATGGGAAGATAACACACTACGCCGAAATAAAAATGATCATAGAAGGACACTCCGAAATCCGAAAGTTTGCAGTTACCAACCTAGGACGGTCGGATGTGTTCTTAGGACACGAATGGTTAAACTTCCACAATCCAGAAGTGGACTGGACCACCGGATCATTACACTTCACCAGATGCCCTGCGGCATGCGGATATACAGAGCCAGAACCGGAAGACGTAGAAGAAGGAGATAGGATTTGGATGAAATACCCAAAACCATCTCGAAACATCAGAAGGAACAAGGCCTTCATACGAGCTCATCAGTCCATCGCCAATGCACTAGCGGAAGAGTTCGAGAAAAACAAAAAAACAGATCCTATCCCGGAACAGTACAAAGGATTCGAAGAAGTCTTCGAGAAAACCGAGTTCGACACTCTCCCACCAAGCCGACCTTGGGACCACGCTATAGAGTTAAAACCAGGATCAGAACCGACGGGATGCAAAGTGTATCCTCTGAACTTGGACGAACAAAAAGAACTCGACGCCTTCCTTGAAGAACATCTAAACACAGGACGAATCCAACCCTCTAAATCTCCCATGGCTTCACCTTTCTTCTTTATCAAGAAAAAAGATGGAAGGTTAAGACCAGTACAAGATTATCGAAAACTCAATGACATGACCATCAAAAACCGATATCCTCTCCCCCTCATTCAAGAGCTGGTAAACAAACTGAAAGGCGCCAAATATTTCACAAAGCTCGACGTAAGATGGGGATACAATAACGTACGAATCAAAGAAGGAGATGAATGGAAGGCAGCCTTCCTAACCAATCGAGGACTGTTCGAACCTCTAGTAATGTTCTTCGGACTCACAAATTCACCCGCCACATTCCAAACGATGATGAACGAACTCTTACGAGACCTAATCAACACCGGAAAAGTTCTCGTGTACATCGACGACATACTCATCTTTACCAACAACCTAGATGAGCATCGCAAACTCGTTCGCCAAGTCCTATCCATATTAAGCACCAACAAACTCTATTTAAAACCAGAAAAATGCGAATTCGAAAAACAACAGATAGAGTTTCTAGGACTAATCGTCTCAGAAGGCAAAGTCGAGATGGATCCGATTAAAGTCAACGGTATTCGAAAATGGCCAATTCCCAACAACAAAAAGGAGCTACAACAGTTTCTGGGGTTCTGCAATTTCTACAGGAGATTCATCAAAGACTATAGTAAAATTGCAAAACCCATGACCCAATTAACTGGAAACGACACTTGGAAATGGGAAACGGAACAAAAAACGGCTTTCGACACCTTGAAAGAAACCATCACGACAGCACCTTGCCTTCGCATCCCAGAAGATGAAGGACAATTTAGAATAGAAGCAGGCACATCAGAAGGAGCAATCGGTGCGGTAATCTCTCAACGAATAGAAGACAAATGGCACCCAGTTGCCTTTTATTCCAAAGCACTTTCGCCCACACAACGAAATTACGAGATCTACGACAAAGAGATGCTCACAATTATGGAAGCACTAGCCGAATGGAGACACCTAGTACTAGGAGCCAGACAAACCTTCGAAATCTGGACAGACCATCAAAATTTACAATATTTCCGACAACCTCAGAAACTAAACCGACGACAGGCCCGCTGGGTAACAGAACTGGCGGACTATGACTATACTTTACACCACAAACCGGGCAAACAGAACCAACGGGCGGATCTATTATCCAGAAGACCAGACCATGACATGGGACACAAGGACAATGAAGACGTCGTCATGCTGACACCTCTGATTTTCAGAGCGCTAGAAGCAGTCGTACTTCACGACCCACCAGAGTACCTACCAGAGTTAAAAGATCCATTGCGAAAACTGGATCCCTCAGCAAAACAAGCTCTGGAAGGTAAAGACAAGAAATGGAAAGAATCAGATGGACTAATCTTCTACGACAACCGCATATACGTACCAAGAAACCATAAGCTCCGTGAGCAAATCATTCGAGACCACCATGACAAACCACTAGCCGGACACCCTGGGAGATACAAAACCCAGGAACTTATTCAGCGAAATTACTGGTGGCCACAGATGCAAAAGATGATCCGCCGATATACAGATGGTTGCATAAAATGCCAAGAAGACAAAATTGATCGACAACCCCTACACGCCCCTCTTAATCCACACGACATACCCAAACAGCCATGGCGAAAGGTCACGGCAGACATGATCGGACCTCTCCCCGAATCCAATGGCTTCAATGCAATTGAAGTATTCACCGACACTTACAGCCACCGCATACATGTCGAACCCACACACATAGAACTCAGCGCAGAAGGATTTGCCAATCTCATACGAGATAGAGTAATCCGATATCACGGTCTTCCAGAAATCTTAATCTCAGATCGAGGACCCCAAACAGTAGCCAAAGCATGGGACCAAATATGCAAACAACTCGGCATCAAACGGCATTTATCCACAGGTTATCACCCAGAAACGGACGGCCAAACAGAAAGGGCAAACCAAGAGGTAGAGGCGTACCTCCGCCTATTCGTCAATTACCTACAAGACAATTGGAGCGAATGGTGCGCCATCATGGAATTCAGTTATAACAATCGAGTTCATTCCATGACGAAACAATCGCCCTTCTTCACCGATCACGGTTACCACCCTTACACCGGAACAGAACTACAAAGAGATCAAGTACCTTCGGCCACAGAGTGGGTTAAAAGACTCTCTAACGCACGACAAGAAGCAGAAGCTGCCCTAGCCCTAGCAAAGGAGGCTATGAAACGACAGTTTGACAAGCACCACTCTGCGTCCAGAGATTACAGACCCGGAAACTTAGTCTGGCTAGAAGGAACAAACATCAAAACCCAACGACCCGCCAAAAAACTGGATCATTTACGACATGGCCCCTTTGTAATCACAGAAAAGGTGGGACAAGCGGCGTATAGACTTAAGTTACCGCAAAACCCCACTTGGCGAAGGAAACACGATGTCTTCAATGAAAAACTACTCAAACCTTTCATTAAACCCTCCTTCGACATCCAACCCAATGAACCGCCACCACCACCGGATTTAGTCGAAGGGGAAGAAGAATTTGAAGTTAAAGCCATCATAGACAGTCGCAAAAAGGGTCGCTATATCGAATACTTGGTCAAGTGGAAAGGTTTTTCCGATGCCGAAAACTCCTGGGAACCTCGTGGAAATGTCCGACATGCCGAAGAAGAAGTGGAAAACTTCCACAAACAACATCCCCACAAACCAAAACCAGCATCGTTCAATCGAGGAATCATTATTACCTCCAACTGAACCATCCTCGATTCCTTTAAACCCATGTTCGAATTCACGACACCATCATGGGGACCATGATCTTAAAGGGGGGGTAATGTTACGATTTCCACCTTTAGCGCCCACCTTATCAGACGCCCAACCTCGTGTTCCTCATTTTCGCATTCATATCACCTTATCTTTCATTTCCCTTATCCGCTATCTCTTAAATTAACTTCTGATAGCTTATCACAGACACAAGGCAGAGATAGTCTATCTCTTTCCCTTCGTATCTTTCCCCTCCAACCTTACTCTCTACGCCCCAGAAATAACCACTCAGTATTTATACCAGTAGCTATTCGCTGTATTCTTTAGTTTTGGTATTATAAGTTTCACCGAGTCTTTGAGTGGCCTGATAAGCTCTCATTTTGCTCATCGCCTTACAATTCTCGAGCAAACCTGTCATCTTTGGGGCTTTCTCGATCGGTACATTGACCGAATGTTATTTGCGGTATCAGTATTTCATGCATTTGGCCATGGGTGGCCATGTCAAATCATATACCACCCACGAAAGTGTGTTGGGTTTGGAACCTCAGATGGAGAATGTTGTGAGCGACTTTGGCAGTTGATTTCTTTTCTGATCTCATATTTACGGGTTTGCGGAGTATGTCTTTATATCTTAATTGCTTATAGATTTTCACTGACATTGTGCACAGTATCATCTTCGATTGTACACTCTCAATAGTCAAAATCATCACCATAGCAGAGAGAATTTGGAGCGTGTGGCACAATGGCTCCTACGAAAGTGGCATCAATGCACTACAAGAAAGGAAATCGCATCCGAACAACTTCAGAAAAGTGGAGTAGAGGAAGGCGTCCTTCGTGAGCAATGGAAAGCTCAAATTGAGGCTCAAACACGCCCTCTACCACGTAAGACACTCAACTGACAAAAATGTTTATTGATAGTTCGTCTTCAGGTCAGTCTGACAAAAAGGGTGAGACAGCAATCAAGAAGGTGCTGGCATTGTACAAGCAGAAGGACATTCTCCAGAAACATGTAGCTGCAACAGAGGAAGACATGACATGGTGGATGATGATGGACTCATTGAAGACAAGTTGGAGAGTAATCAGAAAAAATTGGGTGAGATCAAAAAAAAGATTTTTGATGCTGAAGGCAGTCTGGGAGCATCGGGGAAGAAGACGCTGCAAGCTTACCTGAAGAGTCCGTATATGAAAAAGAGGATGAATGCGTTGGCTATCAAGATCCGAATTCGGCATAAATTATGCCAATGAAAGTTCGAGTTTGACTGGTTTGAGCGAGCTGCCTGGCACCAAAGGAACGGTAAAGTGGTTTTATTTGGACACTTTTCAAAGAATGCTAATCTTGTTTTGTTTTAGAATCAAAGTTACATGCACATGTGGAGTCTGCAGTAAGATGTCGAGAACCCACCATCCAGAAGTTGGCGAAAGCATACAACAGACTATGTTCTGATCTGGCTGAATTGATTCATGAGGGCAAGGCTCCCAATGCAGCTGTTCCTTCCAGGGCCATTGACATGGATCGGTTGTTCAATCTTGATGTGGACGATGAGATATGGCAAGATATTGGGTTGGAAGAAATGGATTCTGCAACCCCCCCACACTGGATGGCTGATGATGCAGTCCGGGATGGGATTAAAGCATTCCTGGAGGTTGATAGGTGTAAGGAAGAGGAAGAGCGCTTGGTTCATGAGCATCGGGCATTACAGATATGGTTTTCTGAGGAATGGACAGTCATCAACAAGGCTATCCAGATTGCAGGTATATTAGTCTTTGATCAATCCTATGATACTAATCTTTTTTTCAGAGAATAAAGGAGTGAAATATGCTCTTGAAATGCGGAAGCAATATCTCTTGAACCTGTTTGCTGGATGGGAAAAGAGTTTACGAGGTCTTGACAGTGGGGAAGAGAATTTACCAGAATGGGGCCCTTCTAATGATGAACTGGCTGATGCGAAACATATAGCTGTAAGGCGACGAGCAAAATGAGAGCTTATCAGGCCACTCAAAGACTTGGAGAAACTTATAATACCAAAACTAAAGAATACAGTGGATAGCTAAGGGCTTAAATACTAGATGGCTATCTGGTCGACGAGTACGCATAGAAGATAACAAGGGAAAAAGATAAGCTATCTGTGTCGCATGTTCTGCGATAAGCTATCAGAAGTTAATTTAAAAGATAGCGGATAAGGGAAATGAAAGATTGCGTGATATGAAAGTAAAATGAAATAGGGTTCTGATAAGACACATGGGATAAGGCACGTGTTTTTGGGAAATTCGTAACATTACCCCCCCTTTAAGATCATGGTCCCCATGATGGTGTTGTAAATTGGAACATAGGTTTGAAGGAATCGAGGATAGTTCGGTTGGAGGTGATGATGATTCCTCAATTTGTAGATGTTGGTTTCGGCTTGTGAGGGTGTTTCTTGTGGAAGCTATCCACTTCTTCTTCGGCGTGTCGGATGTTTCCGCGAGGTTCCCAGGAATTTTCTGCATCAGAGAAGCCTTTCCATTTGACCAGGTACTCGATGTATCGACCCTTTTTGTGACTGTCGACAATGGATTCGACTTCAAACTCTTCTTCTCCTTCGATTAAGTCTGGTAGCGGTGGTGGTTCATTAGGTTGGATGTCAAAGGAGGGTTTGGTGAAGGGTTTGAGTAACTTTTCGTTGAACACATCATGTTTTCGTCGCCAGGTGGGGTTCTGCGGTAGTTTGAGCTGGTATGCCGCTTGTCCCACCTTTTCTGTGATTACGAAGGGTCCGTATCGTAAATGATCCAATTTCTTGGCAGGTCGTTGGGTTTTGATGTTCGTCCCTTCTAGCCATACTAGGTCTCCCGGTTGGTAATCTCGAGATTCAGAGCAGTGTTTATCGAATTGTGGTTTCATCACAGCTTTTGCTAGGGCCAAAGCTGCTTCCGCTTCTTGTCTCGCGTTAGAAAGCCATTTGACCCATTCTGTGGCTGAAGGTACTTGGGCTCTCTGTAGTTCCGTGCCGGTGTAAGGATGATACCCATGGTCAATGAAGAATGGCGATTGTTTCATCATGGAATGAATTTGATTATTATAGCTGAATTCCATGATGGCACACCATTCGCTCCAGTTGTCTTGTAGGTAATTGACAAATAGGCGAAGATATGCTTCCACCTCTTGATTTGCCCTTTCCATCTGACCGTCTGTTTCTGGGTGGTAACCTGTAGATAAATGCTGTTTGATGCCAAGTTGTTTGCATATCTGATCCCATGCTTTGGCCACTGTTTGGGGTCCTTGATCTGATATTAGGACTTCTGGAAGACCGTGGTATCGGATTACCCTATCTCGTACGAGATTGGCAAATCCCTCTGCGCTAAGTTCCATGTGTGTGGGCTCAATGTGTATGCGATGGCTGTAGGTGTCGGTGAAGACTTCAATTGCATTGAAGCCATTAGATTCGGGGAGGGGTCCTATCATATCTGCTGTGACCTTGCGCCATGGTTGTTTAGGTACGTCATGCGGGTTGAGAGGGGCGTGTAATGGTTGTCGATCAATTTTATCTTCTTGACATTTGATACAACCATCAACATACCGGTGAATCATTTTCTGCATCTGGGGCCACCAATAATTTTGCTGAATGAGTTCCTGGGTTTTGTATCTCCCTGGATGTCCAGCTAGTGGGTTGTCATGGTGGTCTCGGATGATCCGTTTGCGCAGTCTGTGGTTTTTTGGCATGTATATCCGATTGTCATAAAAGATTAGCCCATCCGATTCTTTCCATTTCTTGTCTTTACCTTCCAAAGCTTGTTTGGCTGAAGGATCTATTTTTCGTAATGGATCCTTTAGCTCTGGTAGGTATTCTGGTGGGTCGTGAATCACGACTGCTTCTAATGCCCTGAAAGTCATGGGCGCTAGCATGACAACATTTTCATTGTCTTTGTGTCCCATGTCGTGGTCTGGCCTTCTAGATAATAAATCCGCTCGTTGGTTCTGTTTGCCCGGTTTGTGATGTAGGGTATAGTCGTAATCCACTAGTTCTGTGACCCAGTGGGCTTGTTGTCAATTGAGTTTCTGTGGTTGTCGGAAATACTGTAAGTTTTGATGATCCGTCCAGATCTCAAAAGTTTGTCTGGCTCCTAGCACCAGGTGTCTCATTCTGCCAAGGCTTCCATGATTGCGAGCATTTCTTTGTCGTAGATCTCGTAATTTCGTTCGGTGGGTGAAAGCGCCTTGGAATGGAAGGTGACCGGGTGCCATTTGCCTTCTATCTGCTGTGAGATTACTGCACCGATTGCTCCTTCTGATGCATCTGCTTCTATTCTAAATTGTCCTTCATCTTTGGGTATACGAAGGCAAGGGGCTGTCATAATGGTTTCTTTTAGGGTGTCGAAAGCTGTTTGCTGTTCCGTTTCCCACTTCCAGGCATCGTTTCCGGTTAGCTGCGTCATGGGTTTTGCGATTTTGCTGTAGTCTTTAACAAATCTCCTGTAGAAATTGCAAAACCCTAGAAATTGTTGCAGTTCCTTCTTGTTGTTAGGGACTGGCCATTTTCGAATGCCGTTGACCTTGATTGGGTCCATCTCGACTTTGCCTTCAGAGACAATTAATCCTAAAAATTCTATTTGTTGTTTTTTGAATTCACATTTTTCTGGTTTTAAATAAAGTTTGTTGGCACTGAGGATGGATAAGACCTGACGAACAAGTTTACGGTGTTCGTCTAGGTTGTTGGTGAAGATGAGTATGTCGTCAATATAGACGAGAACCCTTCCAGTATTGATTAGGTCTCGTAAGAGTTCATTCATCATCGTTTGGAATGTGGCGGGTGAATTGGTGAGTCTGAAAAACATTACCAAGGGTTCGAATAACCCTCGGTTAGTGAGAAATGCTGCCTTCCATTCATCTCCCTCTTTGATTTGTACGTTATTGTATCCCCATCGTACATCGAGTTTTGTGAAATACTTGGCACCTTTCAGCTTGTTCACTAGCTCTTGAATAAGGGGAAGAGGATATCGGTTTTTGATGGTCATGTCGTTGAGTTTCCGATAATCTTGTACTGGCCTTAGTCTCCCATCTTTTTTCTTGATAAAGAAGAAGGGGGAGGCCATAGGAGATTTAGAGGGTTGAATACGTCCAGTGCGTAAATGTTCTTCGAGGAACGCGTCGAGTTCTTTCTGTTCGTCCAGGTTGAGGGGATACACTTTGCATCCTGTTGGTTCTGATCCTGGCTTTAACTCTATGGCGTGGTCCCAAGGCCGATTTGGTGGTAGGGTATCAAATTCAGTTTTCTCGAAGACTTCCTTGAACCCCTTGTACTGTTCGGGGATCAGGTCCGTCTTCTTGTTTTTCTCGAATTCTTCTGCTAATGCATTGGCGATGGATTGATGAGCTTGCATGAATGCTTTGTTCCTTCACACGTCACGAGATGGCTTTGGGTATTTCATCCAGATCCTGTCTCCCTCTTTGACGTCTTCTGGTTCCGGTTCTGTGTGTCCGCATGCCGGGGGGCATCTGGTGAAATGTACGGACCCAGTATCCCAGTCAACTTCTGGGTTGTGGAAGCTCAACCATTCGTGTCCTAGAAATACGTCCGATCGTCCCAGATTGGTGAATGCAAACTTTCGGATTTCTGAGTGTCCTTCTACAATCATTTTCATTTCTGCGTAGTGTGTGATTTTTCCATTATTGTTTTCCATGCCGTCTGTGTTATATGCTGAAATTGGGTGCTCCCATTTGTGCAGGGACAACCCTTTTTCTTTTGCGAACCGTTGGCTGATGCAGCTGCCTGTACAGCCGCTATCAAGAAGTGCTTGTGTTTGATACTTGGTTCCCTTCTCTAGATCCTGGAGTTCTATTTGAATATTCAACTCCTGATCCGTCTTTATGGTTCTGAAGACAAATCGTTTTGGCTCGTGGAGGTCTTCTAGCCAGTCTAGAGCTTCGTTGGTTGGAATGTTTAGCAGTTTCTTAACGAGGTGCTGGTCCACTTCTTGTTGTTTCTGGTCGTGTACCCACTGTTTTAATGTTCCTACTCCTGCTTCAGCGGCTAGGTCCCGGAGTCGCGATAAAACCCATAAGGAGGAGAAAGGTCTTGGCTTCTTTTGTTCCGATGGTTGTTCCTGGAAGTGACCCAAAGAAGGAAGGTTAGGTTCTTTGTCTTCGACTTCTTCGATCATTGTCTTCCATTTGTTTTCTGTTTTGACGCTGGACTCTTTTGCATGTGAAAAAGATGTATTCCTATTGTACGATGCCTCGAGGCATGTCTGACAAGAAATGTGTGCATAAGAGTCCTGAACCGGGGATGACGAAGTTGCGTCTGCTTCGCTCCCATCTAAAAACCCGCAGCTTTCTTTAGCTGCTCCTTCTGTTCATCTGTGATTCCTGTGAAGTCAATGATTTCCAACGTGTGCGTGGTGAAAGGTCGTTTTGGTGGGGGTTTGAGATGACAGTACCGGCCCGGGTGTTTGGTGTGACAGTCTGGACATTCTCCCCTACAATCTCGGGAGAGGTGTCGTCCCATCTTTTTACAGTGGCGACATTCGAGTAGTCATTTGGTTCGTGCCGTGTCCATGTCCATGGGCTGTCCTTGTCCTCCGTATGTCTGGGCCGGTGTGTATTGTTCTGAAGCAGTATGAGTGGATCGTTGTGGCGGGACGTGTTGTCGGGGTGGTATAGGTTTTCCAGTATGAAAGGCGCTGAATCTGGATTTCTCTTCTTTGAGTGCCATTTCTATGTTGTACAACCTTTGTTTTACCCCTTCGTATCTGTTTGGAATGGGTATGCCTCCTCTATACAATTCTGTGGTGATTTCGCGTCGTACTTGGTTTTTTAGGAGGTCGATGAGAACGTTGTCCAGTTGTCGATATCCTGCTGTGGCAGCTTTGAGCTCATATCTAGTGAAGTACTCCGTTAAGGAGTCCTTTCCTTGTCTGAGCTGTCGTAGCTCATTAGCCGCATTGATTTTCAGGTTGGGATCTTCGAAGGCTTTCCTTAGTTCTCTGATGAATTTGTCGTAATCATTGGTGTTGAGGGCTCTGAGATAGAAGTTGTCTTCTTTCCAGTTTCGGAGCCAGTCTGAAGCGACACACACTGATCCGTCTTCTGTACCTAGGTACGAGATGACAAACCAGATTTTTTGTTCATCGTCTCTGAACTCGCTGGCATACGCCATGAGATAGGTTTTGACTGCTAGAATGAATCCTTCCCATTTCGTTTTATCACCCATGAATCTAGGTGGTTTGGCAATTTTGATTTTTGAATTGACATTAGAAGGCGCAGGAGGGGTTGGGACTGTCACCGCTGGGGTAACGGTGAGTGTTGAGTCTTTTGGGATTCCGTCAGGGTCTATGATCACTGTACTTTTCCTGTCGGGTGTCCTGACTAGAATGGTGCCCATGTATCCCGTTGTTGATTCGAATATCTTTATCAATTCTCCTACCAACGAGTGGTCTCTCACATGCTTGTGAATTTCATACATTGCCGGATCGAGTGAGTTTCCAAGGATGCAGACGAAGTGAGTCATTTCTAATCGCCAGGACACATATAGCGTCAGTTCTCGTATGATGTGTGCGCCTGGCGGGTCTTTGGGGAAGTAGTATGGTGGTTGCATGGTATTTAATGTTTGACTGGGAGCTGTTGTCGGGGTAGGCGCTGATGCGGTTGTTTGGCTAGGAGCTGCTGCAGAGGTTGATGCCTCTGGCATGTTGACATCTAAGTCCGTCATGTTCTAAATCGAACTTTCAAAGCTGATTTGGTGGGTGTTAACGTTCTGTGTTGTGGAGTGGAGGTGTGTGTCTCTTCGATTGGTAGTTCCCGAAGCGAAGGTCGTGGCATCTCTGGTTCTGGTGACTGAGGTGGAGTAAAGAAGCTTTCTTCAAAGGGCACCGGAATGTCTTCGGGATCTTTGGCAAAAGTGTCAAGAAACTGATATTCTTCTACCGCTTCTTCAAGAAAGTCAGTTGTGATAATAACGTCTTTAGGCTCGAAGGTTTTTCTGTCTGAATGATATCTGATTTCTGGAATGTATCCAACGTATATGTTACGATAAACGTGGTATGATCCGTCTGGTTGTGCATGAGTTACAAAGTGGTTTGGTCCGTATATGTTATTGACATATAGTGTTAAGTCAATCGGAGCTGATACTGGCATTCCTCGTCTCGTTAGACAGAGTGGTGTGGATGTGCTGGGTGTAGACGTGGTTGCGATCGTGTTGTCTGATAGTATTGTATATGGCTCTGAGAGTTTCTTCGACTGCGACTGGATCTCTTTCTTCAATTAGTTCTTGTTGTAGGATGAAGCTGAAGAAATCTCTTTCGTCGTCAGTTAAGATGTTCAATGACCACAGTAAATCTGCTGAGTGCAAGTAGTGTGCTTCCTTTTCGAGCGCTGCTCTAAGGACGCCCCAAATTTTCAAATAATCTGTATTTGGCACGCTAAAACATCAGCAAGTGGTTATAAACCAGTCTTCCAACCGTGCTTGTGACAAGCTTGCTATTCTCGTCTGAGTCTGAGAGAGCGCCGGGGCGTCTCTTCGTCTGATTGTCATTTGCGTTTGTTGCGCCGTGCTGGCGTCTTCGTGGGGCTGTGTTGAAATGTTTCTAACTCTGCTGCGAGGAGTTTGCCTTCTTCTGACTGATATGGTTCTGACCATGCTGTGGTGTCGAACCCAAAGCTTATGTCCGTATTGATTCCTTTGTCTGTGCTGTTGCTGTCTGTGCTGATCCCGGTATCTTTGTAAAGATGTCCCCACCTTCCTTGGTTGATGTCGTTGAACTGTTTTTTAAGACTTATAAAAGTCGCTAGAGGAATGTGAGCTGTGTAGTCTACCAGGTTAGTGTTGGTGCTGCTATCGACGTATTTCTTGACTTCTGGTTCAGTCTCAGTGGCGACACTATTGTATGTCTTTCTTCGACTAATCCAGTCCTGTGTGAAGAGATGAGTGTAGTAGATTCTACTGATGTTCCCAGGTGTGTAATCGAACGGGGCGGAGAATCTGTTTATGACGTCGTTGATTCTTTGGTGGATGGCGATGTACGGTGTGAAGTTAGAGTCGAGTTGTGCTTGGTGGTGTCGTCGGAGTATTCAGTTGTTTTGGGCTTTTCGTTGCTGTTCAGCTTCCGCATACGCCACTTAAAGCCGTTAGCAATTCAAGACCGGTTAGTTTTGTCTGCTCACTGTCGTTTGTCTTGTTGGGAACTTCCCACTAGCCAACGGTACTACCAAGTAAGACGATGAGAGTTTACAGGTGAGTTGCTCCAATGTGACAGTTTTGACGTACTCGAAGTCGTCGGTTGATGCGATGGCGTCGTTCGAGACAATGCCAGAGAATTCGGAGGAGAGAGTAGATGATGATGATGATGTAGATGCTGAGGATGATTTGAATGACTTCAGCGACTGTTAGAGGTTCGTGTGTGAGGAGTTGTTCAGTCGTGGTTGCGACCTTGGTGAGTGGAGTGATAAAGGTTAGTTTTGGTATTTTGTAAGGCGACGAGCAAAATGAGAGCTTATCAGGCCACTCAAAGACTTGGAGAAACTTATAATACCAAAACTAAAGAATACAGTGGATAGCTAAGGGCTTAAATACTAGATGGCTATCTGGTCGACGAGTATGCATAGAAGATAACAAGGGAAAAAGATAAGCTATCTGTGTCGCATGTTCTGCGATAGATAAGCTATCAGAAGTTAATTTAAAAGATAGCGGATAAGGGAAATGAAAGATTGCATGATATGAAAGTAAAATGAAATAGGGTTCTGATAAGACACATGGGATAAGGCACGTATTTTTGGGGAATTCGTAACAATAGCGCTTTCAGCATGTGTTGTGGAAGGTGATACCGAGGATGTGGAAGATGTGGAAGATGATGTAGATGATGACTTGGGTTTTGAAGAAGAGGAAGATGTAGGTCTGGCTGATGCACTGGATGCAGTTGATTTGGCAGATAATTCAAGGGGTGACAACTTCAACAATGATGATGATGTATTTAGTGACTTGCATATTGAATAGAAGATAAATATTTCTGTGTAGTTTGAATATGCCATTTCAACTTAACATTATATTCAAAAGATATAAATAAAGTAAATCAAACTGAACAACCATATATGAGAAAGCTTAGTCTCACCAGCTGATTAGCATTGAGTTAAGATTTTCCTAAAGTCTGAACAAGTCATGGTACAGGGGTTGGTCTCAGCAACTGATATGTTAAAAACCACCAAGTACAATACATTGCCATGGTCTGACCAAGGAAACAACAGTATGTGGTCTGACCAAGACCCAATGCAGATACCCTATGGTCTGACCAAGTACAGCATAGAGCCATGGTCTGACCAAGAAAACACTTACATATGGTCTGACCAAGTATGACATATAGCCATGGTCTGACCAAAAAAACAATGGTATATGGTCTGACCAAGTACAGCATAGAGCCATGGTCTGACCAAGAAAACACTTACATATGGTCTGACCAAGCCTAACATATAGCTCTGGTCTGACCAAATACCTATGTGGGTATGCCTATGGTCTGACCAAGGCACACAACTTGGTCTGACCAACCCTTGGTCTCAGACCAAACAATCAGGGCATCTTAGCCTATTCATATGGGAGGGGGATTGTAGGCTTAGTAGGGGTATATAGGGTATGACTGACCTCGTTCTTTTTATACAGCCAGGGGCACTTTGATCCAAATGACATTATGGCGGGTTTTCTGATGGGTCATACACTCGTCCGAGTATGTTGTTTCAGAGCTGAGACTCTACTCACAATTGTTAGGCTGCACACTGCATTTTGACGAATCCAAGTTCGGCATTTGGGACCAAACAAGTTGTGACAAAGCCAGGCAATGCTAAACTCCACAAGATGAGTGAGAGTAACAAGGCCATCGAACATTTTCTAGCATATGTCGCAGTCCAGGTAAGACTTGACTTAGCAGCATCGTTCGTTGATTCTCCTTTGTAACAGATATGGTTTGCTGTGTCGACTAAGGAGCATTGGACGATTCAAGACAAGAAGTTCAATCTCGAAGAGTTTTTCCATTCATTGCTTGATCTTCTCAGGGTACTATCAGACGATCAGCGTGAGGAGCTGTTTACTTGGTGGAAGAAGTATGTATCATTCAAATTGCGGCTTTCTACTCCTTACGTGCTAGGCGTATCTTTGGGCTGACTGAAGATGATGGCGCCAGTACAACCGATGATGAAGACAATGAACCTTCTGCCTGCTCCTTTACTGCTTTACGTGAAGCATTTGCACGCAAGTCTGTTGTGAAGTTGAAATCAAAGTCGGAGACCAAGCCAAAGCCCAAGTTGTCGCAATCCAAACCTTCCTCAGGGTCGCTGGGTCAAGTAGCGACCAAGTCTTCTGCCAAACTCCAATCGGACGATGACAATATCTATGCTTCACCATCACCTAAACCAGATCCGGCATTGCTGTTTACTTCCCCAAAGCCTCTTGCCTCATCGTCGACTGCTGTTTCACCCAGACGCTCTCCTTCTCCAGTTTCTGATTGTTCTGTTGCTTCTGAACACATTGCCCATGCTGGTTCGACTTCGCCGACTGCTACTCGCTCCCCTTTACTCAAGGTTGTGTCAGGGAGGACAGGGGAGGCGGTAAAGAAAGCCTTGAAGAAGAAGACGAAGGTGGCGGCTTAGGATCGGTTGGAGTCTGGACTTAGTATTCGGATGCTGGACTTTTACTAGTTTACAAGATGATATTCATCTTTTACTGTAGTGCTTCGGTCATGTAATTTCTCGTCTCAAATGTCAAGATCGTCATTTGGTATAGTCTTGAGAGCGGTTATGACGTCAAGAAGGTGTTGTAATCCCAGTAAGGTGCTGTAATCAATGCTATGCCCTCTGGACCATTGTAATGTTGGTAATTCGTTGTAATGTTGCTAATATTCTGCATTGCCTTACAACATACCCTAATTCTTATGGCCCTTAGAGCTGATTACAACCGTGTTACAAGGGTTTGGTATTTTTGGAACAGAGCTATAATATTTTGCTTCAACTCACTGGGTTCAGAACAACTCACCGGCCCTTAAGTGGGGTTCCAACGAATGCGACATTTCCGTGATGATGAAGACGCGTCTGTAAGTCTTTTTTCTTCAAGGTATCAAAGCAATTACACACAGATACAGGTAACCAAGACAGGTTTAACAAGAATAGAAGAGAATCAAATCTATAATGTAAAATAGCACGGTGCCTGATTATATAATTGATTATATAATTAACTGGGGTAAATTTGGCACGCGCGCCAACGGGGTTTGGGGCGGAGCCCTGCAAGACTGACTGTAGGTGGAAATGAAGGTGGCCAAAGGTGGCCATCCCACCGGAAGGCTCACATCAAACGGCACTGCAGCATGGGCTATTCCGGTGACACCTGACAGCCTGCGTGATGCTGATATCTCATCACTGCATGATGAATAAGATTGATGATTATGATGAAACTTTTAGCTCCACATAGATCCATAGTACACTATGTACACTATGTTGATCTCTAGGGATAATGACAACATCATATACCATGTTGTCTAATGTGATAAAACTCCAACAATACTATACTTAGCTTGAGCACCAGGCTGATCCAAGGCTGAGAGGCTGATGCGACATGTCCTCTTTTGACTCATGACTTGAGAGACCTGAATCAGGCCTACAATACACTTGATATTGATGTTGGTGGTATGTAATGATTGATTCTATACCTCAACTTCATCTGACTGAATTTTCCTGCTTCATCCCTTTTACACACTGTTTGTTCCAGCATGTAGGTGACACCTTCCAGACCATACCAGATCATTCCATCTGGAAAGTTTGGAAACACAGATATACAAATGTCTGTTTGTTTTACATGATAGAAATTGTCTTCACCAATGGCTAAGCCTTGGTGTCATTGCCATTGAGCTGACCTTGAAACTTGAATTGTCAATAACAGCAAAGGAACTTGAAGTCAAGGATCCATGCTCTTTGCAGTCTGTGTTGATGTCCATTAAGTGGTCAGCTGTCACAATATTCTCAACCTTAAATACTTCATTATTGTCATTTTCTACAGTCATTGATTCAACTTGAATGTTATCTGTATTGGTGTAATCACGAACTGAACAAAATTAGGCATATGTTGAGTTAACAATTACTCATGGTCTTGCTTGATGTCTGCCAGTAGGTCAACAGAAGACAGCAGCAGGTCAATAGATGTTGTGAAAATAGTACCCACAGAGCTCAAGTCCTGATACAAGAACAGAATTGAGGATGCATAGCAAGAGAAATCATAGCTCACATCAACTATAATGTCAGATCAGATACAATGGTGTTGATGAGGAATTGAGTGGTTG